>ONZH01014625.1:600000-787008 GCA_900303285.1 Rhinella marina
CTATGTAAAATAAGATATGACCATAGCAAACTAGGGGAATTGTCTGAATGTGTTAGAAATCATGCACGTTATGGATTAAGGCTCTGCAATCGATGGTTAATCCAAGTATAGTAAGAAAATATTTTGTAAGTCACTGGTGGAAACATGTACAAAACCTACAACTTAAAAGGTATACCCTATATTCATAACTAGCACAATGTATGAAATATAGAAATATGATCTCTGGTGGCTGTAAGTGGTATTGCAGCCCAGCCCCCCCCCCCCCCCCCCTTCATATTTCTGTGTTTATGAACATTGGCCCAGATTTACTAATCCTATAAATAGCATAAGCTTAGACGGCTGTCTAGACCTGCACTAGGTTTATCACATGGGCCTAGGCTGGATGATCAATCTGGTGCAGGGATAGACACTTTTGGCTAACTCTATACCAACTATTGGTTGGCTTACTTTGAGCCAAAATTTTACACCAGAATTGAGGTGCAATCTAGGCCATGCCCCTTTCCCACAAGTCACACCCCTTTGCCAATAGCCCCTTCCCTTTTCCAAGCAAGCTGGAAAAATTCTGTGGGGGAATATATCACGACTGGCGGATCCATTTGCCCATCTTGATCCCCCTGTGCTGGCATGAGATTCGCCTGATTTGTTAAGACGCAGAAGCCCTGCTGTGTGCCAGATACTGAAGTCTATAAAAGCTACAGGTGCCATGGCATAGACTTCAGCTATAACTTCCGCCACTTTCTGGTGAAAGTTATAGTAAATGCGGCGGTGGCATGAAGCCACGCCCCTTCCGCTAAGCCATGCCCCTTTTTTCTTGACACTTGTCCCTCTATGAACCATAGTTGCACCAAACTGTATCAAAATCATGCCAATTTGCATCTTTTTTTAGATAGCTTTTAGATGCCGACACATTAGTAAATTTGTGCCAATTTAATTATGCATTTGTAGATGACATTATTCTATTTGGTTTAGGCCCAGGATAGGCAAGTTTTTTTTAGTTTTTTTTAAGTGTAGGTCTTGTCTGTTAGAAGCTTCCTTGTCTCTAGTAGATGGGCACAAAACTGGTGTAAAGGAAAACTGACATAGTTGTCCACAGTAACCAATGATATTCAACCTTTCATTTTCCAAAGGAGCTCAGAAAAATGAAAGGTGGAATCTGATTGGTTGCTATAGGCAACTATGCCAGTTTCCCTAAACACCAGTTTTAATAAATCTCCCCCATTGTTTGCTTTAACATTGCAGCTGGGGAAGCATGCACCTGCACATTATTTCATATCATTTGGAGGTGCCAGTCTAATTTTTCTTTTTTTGCATTGTACATTTGTTGGAGTGGCTGCCTTCATTTGGACCTTGGACCCCTGCCCATCTGCCCAGGGCTTCTAAGAGTATTATATAGCTGGATTCTACATGAATTTTAGGTTTAGTCCCAGGAGAGGCAAGTCTGATACTGTATGTCTGTCTCTAAATAGGGGACTAAGGGGATCAATTATTAAAGAAGAACTCCCACAAAAAAATGTCCCACTAGAAAGGTACATGATGTAATATGTAGTGAATGTCATTTTCTTACTAGTGTCTGTAGTTAGATCTCCCTGATGTTTCTCATCTGTGTCATGTGACCAGCAACCAGATTCACCAGATAACACAGCATCTTATGTGTGGACAGGAAGTCTATTTCTCTATGCATTCCTATGGGAGCCTCACTCTGAGTCTCATAGGAATGAATAGAGCAGTAACTGGCTTCCTGTCCTGGGTCAGTTGTGGTCAGGGAGTTGGTCACATGACACAGCTACAATAAGAAGAGAGGGGATAGCTCACAAATACAGTCACTGATGAGAAGACTGCATTTACTACATATTACATCATGCACCTTTCTAACAGGTCAGAGAATAAAATTTTTTGCAAGAGTTCTATTTTAAGACTGGCGTTTTAGGCGTCAGTCTTAATAACACCTGTACTGGTGGTGGATCTGTCAAAGTTATGTAGAAGCGCCATATGATGCAGAGACAGTTGCCTTCCACTCCCTGCTTCACAATTCAGTTCTGCTGCCAGTGTTCTCCACTGCTACACTGTATAGCAGGAGCAGTGTAGGCCCAGGAGTCAGCCTCTGCTCCTCCCACACAGCCCAGCAGCGTGATGTGTATCCGGCCTGCTGCTTCTGGGGAGCGCAGATCATCGGGGGAACTAGGTGAGTATTTACTTCGTTTTTTTTAACTTCCCGTGAAGAGGGCACATATATAGCCATAATTATTGTGATGGGGTACACATGGGCATAACTATTGTGAAGGGGCACATGTGGGCATAACTATTGTAAAGGGGGCAGATATCTGGGCATAGCTATTGTAAAGGGAGCACATATCTGGGCATAGCTATTGTAAAGGAGGCAGATATCTGGGCATAACTACTGTAAAGGGGGCACATGTGAGCATAACTATTGTAAAAGAGGCACATATCTGGGCATAACTATTGTGAAAGGGGCACATGTGGGCATAACTGTTGTAAAGGGGGCACATATCTGGGGACAACTATTGGGAAGGGGCACATGTGGGCATAACTATTGTAAAGCGGGCACATATCTGGGCATAACTTGTGAAGGGGACACATATCTGGACATAACTATTGTGAAGGGGGGCATCTGGGCATAGCTACTGTGAAGGGGGCACATCTAGGCATAACTACAGTGAAGGGTGCACATCTGGCGTAGCCTAGTATGAAAAAATTTGTTGTGGTGTGCTACGAGCGCCGCACATATTGTTCCTCTTTGTGCTTTTCGGTAGTTGGGAGGTATGTGAATGCTATTTGTTAAAGTGAGAGGAGTGACCAAATAAAATTCGCCACAGTGTGCTTTGCACGCTGCTATGTCCATGTGAGGGGGGCTTCATATTGTATGTGAGCTGGTGGGGTTTGTGTGCCATGGCTGCTTTTCAGTCTCAGTCTGGCCCTGATCACAAGCCTGGTAATCTGTTTCACTTGCTAGGTCTTAACATTTCTGCACACTAGTCACATGCCTAAGGAGGAGAAGGCTTAGTCTATGAGGCTGAAGAACAGCCATCTATTACAGTAGTCAGAACCTTTATCTCTGAGCAGTAGCGGTCGGAGTGCTGCTTCCAGTTGTAGAGCTGATGCACTATAGAGCATTTTCTAATCGAGATTTCGATGTTATCGTTCTGTTGAGTAGTTCATTAACTTTATTATCTTCCCAGAAAATATAAACTTTTTACATCAGTTTGGCTAACGCCCATAAATCTAGTGCGCTAGCACCACCTACTGGTCATATAGCTAAGCAAGGAAAACCCATAAAGAACTATATATATTTCATTTTGAGAGTATATTATATTTTGTTGGTGATAAAGCTCCAGCATATTTGACTTGAACCTGAACTGCAAAAATGTAGAAAGCAGAAAAACCATTGCTAAACAAATATACCAATATCCTAGATACCTAACATATTAGATTTGATCACTTTACACGCATAAGACTCCACATAGTATTGTCATGGACCTGGCAGGAGCCAACCTCGAAATGAAGCTTCCATATTGCATCAAGGCCTGTACCACACTCATGGTGCATGATATACCACAAATGACTTAGAGCCGCATTGGTCTGAGGGCCGCATTGTCACATTGTTCTATTTCAAGGGGCTGCAAAAAAAAAAAAAGTTGATCGGTGCTCATTGCATTGCCCTATTACACTAGCAGATAAAAAGTGAATATGGGAGGAACGATTGGCACTGCAGGCTTGACTGCTGGCCTGGTGTTGGGGTGGTGGTGGTCGCCATGTGGTGCTGCATAAATTTAGAGTAAGTACCCACTCATAGAGGCAACCATGGAGTGATGAGTGGGCCTATGCATTTTGATCAAAACGTATACTAATGCCTCGTGTACGCTATGTAGACTAGGGCTTGGTATACTATTATTTACACTGAGAAGCCATATGAATTGTGCTGAGATGCAATTATAGATCAATGCATCGCATGGGGATGTGCGATCCATGCTTTCTTCTCTTTTTTCTGGAACTTCAGTCATTCCTCCCTCATTCAGTTCTCATCAATCAGCTGACAAACAAGCGCTTGCTTGTTCATCGTCTGATCGTCTGCTTCAGTATACAGGTCAATTACTGGGAATGAGTATTTGTATGAACAGTTGTTCCCAATAATTGGCCTGCAAATTCTGCAGTGTAATAGGGCCTTAATGGGTTATCCGGTAATTAATATTGACACCCACGACCCCTGTCAATCAGCTGTTAGAAGAGGCCCATGCTCCGTGAGCGCCGTGGCCCCTTCCTAGGCCATGTGATGGTCACATGGCTTACTTGCAGTTCAGCCCCACTGAAGTGAATGGGGCCGAGTCGCAATACCACTATACTATATACCGCGTTGTGCTTGGAGAGCTGCCAGAAGCCGTCTGGGCTTACCAGAGCTCCGGTGAGAGCTGCGGCTCCCTGAAACAGCTGCTCATCCGGGAACTGGCCTCTCGTCGATCTAATAAAGTTGACCTATCCTGAGGATAGGTCATGATTATCCATTACTGGATAACCCCTTTAAGTGGCATTCAACCTCCTGGTCATAAATAGGTGCTTTCCTTCACTGCAGAGGACAGCGTTCATTGATTATTACCACTCCCTGTCCCTCACTTAGAGACTATATCTGTGTGACCGGTGCCCTGCAATAAACAGTACACACTTGGAAAGTGCTCATTTGTTTAACCCTTTAATAACAAGGCCTTAAAGCGGTTTTCTGAGACTTTTATACTTGTGACTCTGGCACATAATATGCCCCCAAGATGTCATTAAAAGACCTCTGAGGGACACTAACACTTTTGTTTGCATTTAGCATTTTTTCAATTGTAACAGGGGCCTCCAAAAGGAGCCCCAGTTACAGGTAACAACAGCCCCCTGTGAGGGCATTGTACACTGAAAGAGCCGATCAGGACCTACAGTTCTCCTAAACTCTAATAAACTGCTAATGTCTTTTCCTTGGGGTCCCGGCTATCACTGATAGTAGGAAAACCCAACCTGCTCCTGCTAGGTTTCAGGAGCAGGAGCTTTAATCAGCTGAGATCAGGAACAAGGCTGATTGCACAGGCAGACAACATCAACTGTGTCAAGTAGGAAGGGGGCTGCAAACCATGGCTGTGCAGACGCATGGTGCCCACAGGTTGTGCATCCCTGCCTTAGAGGTGGGGGTCTACTGCCAATGTTCCCTCAGTCTTTGTGGTTAGAGATTGGGGAAGTTAGGGACCTGGGTCCTGCTCCTTCTATGGCTACTTTCACACTAGCGTTTTGGAATTCCGGTTTTGAGTTCCGTCATAGGGGCTCAATACTGGAATAAAACGCTTCAGTTTTGTCCCCATTCATTGTCAATGGGGACAAAACTGAACTGAAGACAACGGAATGCTGCTAGAAGCATTCCTTTCTGTCTTCAGACCGGAGAGCAAACCGCAACATGGCTAATGGCAGTAAATCAGTTAATGTCAGTATCACTATAATGCTCCAGCATTGTTTCTGTAGTAGGAATGCTGAGACTAGAATAGACACACATCTCCACCCTCACACAGACTGCTCCCCATAGTCCCTCACACAGACTACTCCCCATAGTCCCTCACACAGACTACTCCCCATAGTCCTTCACACAGACTACTAACCATAGTGCCTCACACACACTGCTCCCCATAGTCCCTCACACACACTGCTTCCCAATAGTACCTCACAAAGACTGCTCCCCATACTCCCTCACACAGCCTGCTCCCCATGGTCCCATCTGTCTTACAGACTGCTCCCCATGCCTCCTCTGTAACAGAGACAGCTCCCTTTGCTAACCCTCCTTCACAGACTGCTCCCATGGTTTTCCATGTCTCTTGCATAGACTGATCCCCATGGTTCTCCCGTCTCTCATAGATGGCTTCCCATGCCATCCTATGTTACACAGGCTGCTTGCCCATTCTGTCTGTCTCACATACTGCTCTCCATTTCCGCTCTTCTCACATACTGCTTCCAAGGTCCACCATCTCTCCCTCACAGACCCAACCCAATGCTCCATCTTTCAGACTGATCCTTATGCCCCCTCTTTCACAGACACCTCATTATGATGACTCCGCACACAGACTGATCCTTACAAACCATCTGTCATAGACAGCTCTTTATGCCCCCATCTTGCAGACTGCTCCTTATGCCCCCTTTTTACACTACCTTCCTGTTAGCTTAGGTGTGTATCAGAAAGTTGACCATGAGTAGTTCAGCTTCCTATTTACATTTGCCACCCACTGATGATAGAGATGAGTGCAGATAGGAAAGATGGGACTGTGCTGCTACTGTATTGCTGTACAGTTCTCTCTGTGATTCGGCAGAGCTATTCAGGAACACTCTGCCACATCATTAAGGGGCGTGCAAAGGGAGTGTGCATGGGAGCAGACTGTCCCTGAGAATAGGGGTCTCCTCTCCCCTGACCCATTCTCCACCAGTTGAAGTGGCCACTGACTGACGCGTCCAGGTAGTTATTAAATAAAATGGTAACCGCAGCTGCTTTTTCATTCAAGTCTTTGGGAGTGTTGGAAGCAGCAGAACCAAGAAACCCAAAGTGAAACCAATTTTGTATTGCAATGTATATTCAACACTGTTCAAAATGCTAGTGTTCAGTCTCTCAGGTGTCACAACCCCCTTACCTTTCAGAAGGTCATAGGATCGATTTACATCAAATTTGCGGGCCCGAATGAAACGCAGAAAGAAGCTATTATCCATCCCGAGCACCTTCTCTGCAACTGTCTTGCAGAGCTCATCTCCAGTGTTAGCTTTCTCCTGCACTATGTCTCGAAGTTCCTTTACAGCTGAATCTCGCTTCTCATCAGTCTCATTTAATTCATCTTTAGCCTTCAAATGTGGAAGAAAACAGAAGTAATATATGTTTTATAAAACAGGATGAATATATTTGATATAAAAGAAAGAACTAATGGGGTCATTTATTAAGACCAGTGCTAGTATTAATACCCCTTGTGCTGGTGGATGATACGCATAAGTTATGTAGAGGTGCCAGCCTCTACATAACTTTGGCGCATCCACTGCTGGCCTAACTCTATGCCAGCTCACTAGATTCAGCCACAAATCCCCTTTGTGACCGAATCTGAGACAGATATATGGCAAAAATTAGCGTATATCTAAAAATACATGACCCCCCTAAAAGTTTACAGTCACTTATGAACATGTTAGGACTCAGGTATTACAACTGTCTCAGCAAAGACTTGCCATTTTGCTTGAAGTAACCAAAGTTCAGTTCCACTTTTTCTGTTAGGGTAAGGCCAAAAGGGGTGGTTCTGACCCATCCACAATGCCGCCATAAGCCTCTGTGGTGTACGACTGCAGCCATTTTGTAATGAAATTTTAAGTGGCTGCTTTAGGTTTCACTGCAAGCTAAAACAGCCATGCACCGCCGATTACCTATTCATTGGGTAATTGCAGCACAAAAGATCATCATTTCCCAGTGGCCGATCGTGCTGTGTAAACAACAAGACAGTATGGGGAAGAGAGATGGCATTAGTGAGCACTGCTCCCTATACTCTGGAGGAGATCTCCTCCACTAGTGATCAGCAGATTGTCGGGAACAAACACTTCCTTCCCAACAATCTGCTAGATCGTCGTCCCGCTTAAAGGGACCTTTCGACAGTGACCCAGGGAGTAGAGCTCCAGCATTCCACATCAAGATCTACAAGAGTATTTTGTCTTGTTTTTTCTTTGCGTATCTGCAAAAAACGGATACCGGCTGCTCCCACAACCGATTCATTTGAATGGCTTTAAAACCGCTATAGCAACTAAAAGTACTTGCAATTGCACACTAACACTAGTACCAGAATAAAGCACTTCTGTGTAACAGTTAGTAACTCTGCTGTGTGATTCTCGCATACCAAGTGCTTCTGGCATTAGTTAATATAGTTTGGATGCAGTGAAACCACCAAATCGATTAAGTCTGTCTCAATAATACCCTTCCTAAGAATCACCGTCCAGACACCAGTATAGTTGATCATTCACATCATGAAATTAACTAGAAAAATGCATTGGAAGAAGGAAGTTTGTACCTCCCAAGCATCCATCCGGAGAGTGTGATGTCATACAGAAGTCCTGTTAAAATACCTGTGGGCTACCACCAGAGCGATCTAGTCACCGGCCAGGGCTTTTCGCTTGGTGAGTGGAGTTAAAGACTTAGATGAGGGTTGATTTGGTGGTTTCATTACATACAAATTTTATCAACTAATTCCAGAAGCACCGGAGATAGAGATTCACACTACACAGATATAACAAGGGCTCTATGGAGTTGAATTTCCCTACAGATTACAGGTGATTGCTGAAAAATCCAGCAGTGTGACACCCCATGATCTCTGTGGGGCCACTAACAAATAAGAGATTGTCAAAAGTGGATAAGCCCTTTAAGAGTCTATAGATTGTGTCGGAGTCAGGTAAAAGTATACTACAGTCATGGCCAAAAGTATTGAGAATGATACAAATATTAATTTTTACAAAGTCTACTGCTTCAGTTTTTATAATGGCAATTTGCATATACTCCAGAATGTTATAAAGAGTGATCAGCTTAACAGCAATTACTTGCAAAGTCAATATTTGCCTAGAAAATGAACTTTATCCCCCAAAACACATTTCAACATCATTGCAGCCCTGCCTTAAAAGGACCAGCTAACATCGTTTCAGTCATTGCTCCATTAACACAGGTTTGGGTGTTGATGAGGACAGGGCTGGAGATCAATCTGTCATGATTAAGTAAGAATGACACCACTGGACACTTTAAAAGGAGGCTGGTGCTTGGCATCATTGTTTCTCTTCTGTTAACCATGGTTATCTCTAAAGAAACACGTGCAGTCATCATTGCACTGCACAAAAATGGCCTAACAGGGAAGAGTATCGCAGCTAGAAAGATTGCACCTCAGTCAACAATCTATCTCATCATCAAGAACTTCAAGGAGAGAGGTTCCATTGTTGCCAAAAAGGCTCCAGGGCGCCCAAGAAAGACCAGCAAGCGCCAGGACCGTCTCTTAAAAGTGTTTCAGCTGCGGGATCGGGTCACCAGCAGTGCAGAGCTTGCTCAGGAATGGCAGCAGGCAGGTGTGAGTGCATCTGCACGCACTGTGAGGCGGAGACTCTTGGAGTAAGGCCTGGTCTCAAGGAGGGCAGCAAAGAAGCCACTTCTCTCCAGAAAAAACATCAGGGACAGACTGATATTCTGCAAAAGGTACAGGGAGTGGACTGCTGAGGACTGGGGTAAAGTCATTTTCTCTGATGAATCCCCTTTTCAATTGTTTGGGACATCTGGAAAACAGCTTATTCGGAGAAGACGAGGTGAGCGCTACCACCAGTCTTGTCTCATGCCAACTGTAAAGCATCCTGAAACCATTCATGTGTGGGGTTGCTTCTCAGCCAAGGGAATCGGCTCTCTCACAGTCTTGCCTAAAAACACAGCCATGAATAAAGAATGGTACCAGAATGTCCTTCGAGAGCAACTTCTCCCAACCGTCCAAGAGCAGTTTGGCGATCAACAATGCCTTTTCCAGCATGATGGAGCACCTTGCCATAAAGCAAAGGTGATAACTAAATGGCTCAGGGAACAAAACATAGAGATTTTGGGTCCATGGCCTGGAAACTCCCCAGATCTTAATCCCATTGAGAACTTGTGGTCAATCATCAAGAGACGGGTGGACAAACAAAAACCTACAAATTCTGACAAAATGCAAGCATTGATTGTGCAAGAATGGACTGCTATCAGTCAGGATCTGGTCCAGAAGTTGATTGAGAGCATGCCAGGGAGAATTGCAGAGGTCCTGAAGAAGAAGGGTCAACACTGCAAATATTGACTTGCTGCATTAACTCATTCTAACTGTCAATATAAGCTTTTGTTACTCATAATATGATTGCAATTATATTTCTGTATGTGATAAAAACATTTGACAAACACACATAAAAACCAGAGGGCAGCAGATCATGTGAAAATATAATATTTGTGTCATTCTCAAAACTTTTGGCCATGACTGTATGTGCAAACCCTGAATTTCGCAGTTCCCACTATCAATTTAATGTCTTAAAGGGGTTGGACACTTTTTGGCTCCTTATTACCAAAGTGTAGGTAAGATGACAATATGGCACTTACTAATATAGTTTCAGATGATATTCTACACCATTTTCCATATTTCATAAGGTATTTCTTGTCCATAAAATGGCTGCTGATGGAGAGTCATGTGACCTGCACTAAACTCTCAACATTGCAAGTGCAGATGGCAGGTGTGGTGTACTTGAGTGGAGAAGGCTGAGTGATGTGTCTAGAGATATTTGTGCCTGGTCTCATGATGTTCAATCAAAAGCCATCTTATGGACAGGACCTCTATGTGGACAGCACTGACGATTTGCCCAACAAGGGGAGATGACGGCACAGAAAATCAACCAAGGCTGTATTAGTAAGTGTAATATAGTCATCTTCAGTGCTGAGCGAATCAGGGAATTTCAGGGAAAATTTGATTCGCCGCAAAACTGAATTTCCTCGTGCTTCGTTGTAACAAATTGATTTTCCCCGAAATGGCGGCAAATATAAATAAAAAATAATTTTGGGCTGGATCTTCAAGCAAGATGGCCGCGGCAGCCTATTTGCGATCAATTTTTTTAATTTGTCATGAAGCAAATTTGTTTCTTCACTCATCTCTAGTCATCTTACACATACATTGGAGAAAAGTAGCCAGAAAGTGTCCAACCTCTTTAAGGATATTACAGATATAATAATCTTTCATCCTAGCCCGCTTTTATGAAGCCACCGTTAACATTGCAGCTCAGCTCCACTTGAACTGCAATACCAGGCACCACTTATAGACAGATGTGGCGCTGTTTCTGGATGGAAAGCAGACCTTTCTCATATAGCCCCTTTAAAATAACAATGAAAGGAAACTTACTGATATTGCTCTATACAGATATACAGTCACTGCTTGGCATTCGCCTTTACAATAGGATATTTCAGAATTACCTTCTGCACTGTGTGTTCTGGCAGCTTTTCACATTTGCCAAACACAGGTCCATGGTCTTTGGTTGTCAGACGCTCTAACTTGGCACGGAGGGACTGTTCCTCTTCTGAAACAATACGATATGTTCCTGTCTAAAAGCAACCAACACACATCAAGGCTGATTATAGCCAGTTCCCATATAACATGACCAACACTACTACAAAATGTATCCTAGTTTTAAACATAAATGTATATATTTTTAAAAGTGTAAATAAAGAAAAATCTAATTTATTTTCAGGGATAAAAACATACTCAAAAATCCATTCTCAATCCATTCTCAATCCATTTTATATAGATTTTGAGGGCTGTACATAACACTGAGGAAATCTCCTCTGATGTTATAGATTTCACTGGAGATTGCCTAGCTTAGGTTGGTCGCATACCACTTCCCCACTGGATTTTGAGGGCTCCACTTCTATATGGGGTCTTCTTCCCTCTGAGGGAGGTGAAATGAGAGATCAAGTTGTGATCCTCTGTCCCAAAATGGATGTATATGGTGTTGTTAACCAGCACCAGTAGAGGAGCCTTAATTTTTTGCTCTCCTATATGGACATCCCAACTTCTTTTTTTTATATTATATGTCTTTTGAATGGATTAATAACTTATATCCTCCTAATCACCGATTGAACATCCTTATGAAATACAATTCTTCATTATAAGAGCCATTCATGTACTGTACTGTAGAACTCTATTGTGCTTTGGAGCCTGATTCTTAAAGGGAACCTGTCAGTTTGAACATTGTGTTTGAGCAAGTTATAGAGCTGGAAGAGCTTAGCAGATTGATATATAGTTTTATGGGAAAAGATTCAGTAAAACAATGATTGACAGCCTTCCCTCTATGACTGTGTATAGACAGACAGCTGTCAATTACTGATAGGACCACCTCCTGGACTTCAAAGCCCAGAATGAGCAGGAATTACTGCATCTTTTTTCCATAAATCTATACATCAATCTGCTCAGCTCCTTCTGCTCTATAACATGGTGCTTATATCTTACACTGCATTTTCATTGTTACAGATTCCCTTTAAAGGGTTTATCTCACAAATTTAAAACTGTTTCCTACTCTTATATATCTGGAGGACTTTCTTTGGGTGGACAGCAGCTTATCATGCACCTGCATCTCCCAGGATGCATTGCAATTAGCTCTTGTGCATAGAAAACAGTCTCTCATATATAGCCCCAGAGATATGTACATGGTATGTAATGCCTCCACAATTCCCTTCTCCACTGACTATAGAGATATAGTTATATATTTCTATTAATATAGAAGTAGGGATAAATAGGGATAAATAAATAAATCAAAGGGGTCAGTGCCACTTCCCCTGCTTCGCTATAAGATCACGAAGCTGGCACTGAGGGGAAATGAAAAGGGATGCCCCTGAGAATCTTAGTCCACCGCTGAATCCAAGAGAAGGTGGACAGGAAGGACAGACAGCAGGAGGCTCTAGCACAGAAAAAAATGTAACATACATAAAAAATAAACAACATTTTTATTGCGTGTATAGCAATAATACTTTATATAAACTGCTCTGTTTGTTGCATAGTAATCATCCTACAATGATCAATTCCCTTTGTTTTTAACACACAACCTTTCTTATACTTTCTATAGTGGAGCTCTAGAGCCAGCTGGAAATGCATTCACCTTATGAAGGCCTAGCCGTGAAGACATTTTTACCAGACAACATATACCGTATTTGTTTAGCAAATGAAAAGCTACAAATGGTAAAGTGACTAAGCACAAGGTGATACTTACAATGTCTGACATCTCGCTTCTTCTATGTCCACGCAAGAAGCTGGGGAAATAATTAAAAGTTGGAAAAAGGTATATGAACCTGTTACTGGTGAGGATGATTCTCAAATGTTTAGCAAATCTTTAAAAAAGGACACAATTGATGAAAGTATATATAATTGCAAGGATCAGAGTCACATTAGGACACTTCTGTGAAATTGTCAACGAAGGCTAGAAAAATCTTATATAGTATGTTCAATGCCTAGTAGGTGAAAATATTGTAGCAACTTATGTGCCAGAATGCCAGGCTGGATTTTATAAAACATCATTTTACAACAGCTATTATGTTGCATGTAATCAGAAATAATATTTGGATATTGTCATTATATATATATATATCTACAGTACAAAAGTTTGGACACACCTTCTCATTCAAAGAGTTTTCTGTATTTTCATGACTATGAAAATTGTAGATTCACACTGAAGGCATCAAAACTATGAATTAACACATGTGGAATTATATACTTAACAAAAAAGTATGAAACAACTGAAAATATGTCTTATATTCTAGGTTCTTCAAAGTAGCCACCTTTTGCTTTGATTATAGCTTTGCACACTCTTGGCAGTCTCGTGATGAGCTTCAAGAGGTAGTCACCTGAAATGGTTTTCACTTCACAGGTGTGCCCTGTCAGGTTTAATAAGTGGGATTTCTTGCCTTATAAATGGGGTTGGGACCATGAGTTGTGTTGGGCAGAAGTCAGGTGGATACACAGCTGATAGTCCTACTGAATATACTGTTAGAATTTGTATTATGGCAAGAAAAAAGCAGCTAAGTAAAGAAAAATGAGTGGCCATCTTTACTTTAAGAAATGAAGGTCAGTCAGCGAAAAATTGGGAAACCTTTGAAAGTGTCCCCAAGTGCAGTCGCAAAAACCATCAAGCGTGCCAAAGAAACTGGCTCACATGAGGACCGCCCCAGGAAAGGAAGACCAAGAGTCACCTCTGCTGCGGAGGATAAGTTCATCCGAGTCACCAGCCTCAGAAATCGCAGGTTAACAGCAGCTAAGATTAGAGACCAGGTCAATGCCACACAGAGTTCTATCAGCAGACACATCTCTACAACAACTGTTAAGAGGAGACTGTGTGCAGCAGGCCTTCATGGTAAAATAGCTGCTAGGAAACCACTGCTAAGGACAGGCAACAAGCAGAAGAGACTTGTTTGGGCTAAAGAACACAAGGAATGGACATTAGACCAGTGGAAATCTGTGCTTTGGTCTGATGAGTCCAAATTTGAGATCTTTGGTTCCAACCACCGTGTCTTTGTGCGACGCAGAAAAGGTGAACGGATGGACTCTACATGCCTGGTTCCCACCGTGAAGCATGGAGGAGGAGGTGTGATGGTGTGGGGGTGCTTTGCTGGTGACACTGTTGGATTTATTCAAAATTGAAGGCATACTGAACCAGCATGGCTACCACAGCATCTTGCAGCGGCATGCTATTCCATCCGGTTTGCCTTTAATTGGACCGTCATTTATTTATCAACAGGACAATGACCCCAAACACACCTCCAGGCTGTGTAAGGGCTATTTGACCAAGAATGAGAGTGATGGGGTGCTACGCCAGATGACCTGGCCTCCACAGTCACCAGACCTGAACCCAATCGAGATGGTTTGGGGTGAGCTGGACCGCAGAGTGAAGGCAAAAGGGCCAACAAGTGCTAAGCATCTCTGGGAACTCCTTCAAGACTGTTGGAATACCATTTCAGGTGACTACCTCTTGAAGCTCATCAAGAGAATGCCAAGAGTGTGCAAAGCAGTAATCAAAGCAAAAGGTCGCTACTTTGAAGAACCTAGAATATAAGACATATTTTCAGTTGTTTCACACTTTTTTGTTAAGTATATAATTCCAAATGTGTTAATTCATAGTTTTGATGCCTTCAGTGTGAATCTACAATATTCATAGTCATGAAAATACAGAAAACTCTTTCAATGAGAAGGTGTATATTCAGTATATACAGTATATTCAGTAGGACTATCAGCTGTGTATCCACCTGACTTCTGCCCAACACAACTCATGGTCCCAACCCCATTTATAAGGCAAGAAATCCCACTTATTAAACCTGACAGGGCACACCTGTGAAGTGAAAACCATTTCAGGTGACTACCTCTTGAAGCTCATCACGAGACTGCCAAGAGTGTGCAAAGCTATAATCAAAGCAAAAGGTGGCTACTTTGAAGAACCTAGAATATAAGACATATTTTCAGTTGTTTCACACTTTTTTGTTAAGTATATAATTCCACATGTGTTAATTCATAGTTTTGATGCCTTCAGTGTGAATCTACAATTTTCATAGTCATGAAAATACAGAAAACTCTTTGAATGAGGTGTGTCCAAACTTTTGGTCTGTACTGTGTATATATATATATATATATATATATATATATATATATGGGGTTTAAGAGATTTTGCAAGATAATTAAAAATCTTCAACAAGTCATAAATTGGTCTAAAGTACAAAACACGTTATACTCACCCCTATCTCCAGCACTGCTCTCTGTGGCGCTGCTCCGGTTCTCCTGCCATTGTTTGTTTGCCAGCAGCAGCAGTGACTTGCCTGAATAAGGCACATGACGGCTGCTGCCAATCACTGTCCTCCGTGGTCTACCTTTGACAACACTGATAAGTTGCAGAGGTCACGTGCCCTATCCCAGCACTACGCTAAGCATATCATCGCCACTGTACTATGTACAGTCACTTGCTGGGATAGGACATAAGACCACTGAGGACAGTGACAGCAGTGACGGCAGCAGACATGTGCCATATCCCAGCATGTCACTGCCACTGTTCATGGGCAAAGAGAACCAAAGAGAATGGGCACTGTGGAAAGGGGTGAGTATAGGTTTTTTTTTTTTTTTTAAAAAACACATTTAGGGCTTGTCATCCTTTTTAATTATCTCGGATGACCCCCTTAAGCTTTAGGCCTAGATGCACCATGATGTTTGTGGTGTAACCCCCCAACCAGACTCCTTCTCTTACTTCTATCTCAATAACAGATAGAGCAGCAAAAACTCCTCCTGTTTCTGGCACAAATTATCAGTTGTCACTCCTCAGCAACTCCCCTATTAGGTAATACTGGGGCTACGTGTCTGCTTTTTCGTCACGCTACAAAAAAAATCACTGTGAAATTGCTGTCCCGAGGAAATGCATTGAGTAGTTTGAAAATTGCTTCTGAATTGCTGCAGCCGAATGAGTATTGCTGGAGAAATTAAGCAGCGATATCACAGCGATTTTATGGGCAAGAGATACTGTTGTTCCTCTATGGAGGAAAAGGTACCTTGGAAATCGCTCTGAAATCCCAGCATGTATAAATTGCTAGCTACTCACTTGTCTGCAGTGATCTTGAAGCGATTTTTAAGATACTCGATGCGATTTCACAGTTCACCTGGTTTTGCCTTCAAAAACTGCATCAGAAAACTTGATCAAAACCTGAGCGTGTACAGGCAGACTTACTAAGAATATACAGTGAATGTTAATTATGTCCCATGGAACGATATTGGTTCATTCCACTCTGTATTTTCAGGAAAGGTGCAGATATACAGTATAGATCTTATATTATTCATCCCCTGAAATGCCCCCCATATGCCTGGGCCCCTCACACACAATGTACTTACTTCATTCCCCGGTACCCGCGTCGCTTCTGAAGCCCGCATGGCTGCTGCTGCTTCTCCCCGTCGTGCGGATGAAAACATCAGGCGTCAGGGGGTGGGGGGTCACCCAATAGCAGGGGTGATGGGGACAAGCCTCCCTAGTCTCACCCGTGATGCTAGGGAGGCTCGTCCCCGTCACCGCCTTCTATTGGCTGACCCCCATCCGACGCTGGATGTTTTCATCCGCACGACAGGGAGATGTAGTGGCAGCCTTGCGGGCTTCAGAAGCGACGCGGGTACCGGAGAGAGGGCTAAGTACATTGTGTGTGAGGGTTACATGCAAGTTTTCCCCTACTAAAGTGCTTAATTTCCTTATTAATTTGAGATCCCCATGTCTTATACCGTACCCCTTCTCCTTTTCTCAGCACTGGCAACTGTCATGTTTTCAGTAAAGTGCAGGAGACACAGCCCACAGTGACCACATGGGCCCAAATGTACTAATCCTGTCTAATTTGTAGAGTGAATTTGGAGAGACTCTCTAAAAATGCATCACATTTATCACAGTGGCCGATGCTGGATGAATCTGGCACATCTTTAGACTGTTTAGTCTAGTTTATACCCCCTATTTGTTGGTCTCATTTATGCAGAAAATCTGTTCCAATGAAAACTTTAGACCAACTCCAAATTGTCTTCATCTATGCTTTTTTTTAACAGAATAGTGAATTTCAGCTTCATAAATGTATAAAGACGAAGAAAAGTTGGCCATTCCCATATTCTAATTTAAAGACAGGAAATCTTGTCAGAAACAATATTTTTTTCTGGTGCATATGAATAATGGAAAACAGAAAAAAATTGGAGTAAGTGGATGTTGGGAGGAGAACGGTAGGGGAAGGGAATTCTTAGAGTGGGGGAAGGGAAATATCTGGGTAAGGGGAAGAAGGGCCAGAGAACAAGTGAATGATCCTAGGCAGCAGAGAGAGGCATCTAAGGCAGCAGCCCACTGAAAAAGAAAACACGGATTCACTAGAAAAGTGTGCCGCAACTGTAATAAATAAAAAGACTCAGTTTGTGGGGCGCCAAAGCATGTGAAGAAAATAAAAACAGAATAGTCCCAGGATATTAACACCACCAAAGGTGGGGGTAGAGATCCCTGGAAAAGATATAGCGGACTGATTATGAGCTTAATTTGAGCCAAGAATTTTTTAGGACCACCAATTGTGGCAATGAAAATCAGTTAGCTCCTACGTATATCAGTAGCTGTATTGGGGACCAAAGTAAGACATTCATAAGTATGTTTATAGAGCCCTTTAAAAAAAAATATATATATAATTCCCATGTAAAATCGATTTCATAGAAATAGTAGCGGGTAGCAAAAGGTAGCAAAATTTGGGGCCAAACAATCTTAGTATAGTAAATGTGTGCCCCAGCAATGTATACAGTACCTGTGCCACATTGTCTACAGCAAAACCAATAGTTATAATATAGTAAAAAAATACAACATTCCCTCAACCTTCACTGATATAGCTCATAAAACATATAACTGGTACACTCAGGCATGTCAGACCTCTAAGTGCACCCTCATAGGAATTGTACTGGTTATATACAACCATTTTTACAGGACTGACTTCAGTAAAAATACATTTTCAGATAGGCATTAAGTTGCACATGAGATGGGATGCATTGTCTGACAAACATAATACACTTTATACAGGAATAGTACTCTCTATAATACTGTATATGCTCTCAGTCTATGTACTCTCTAATTACTGTATATACTCTGTCTATGTACTCTCTAAAATACTGTATATGCTCTCAGTCTATGTACTCTCTAATATACTGTATATACTCTGTCTATGTACTCTCTAAAATACTGTATATGCTCTCAGTCTATGTACTCTCTAATATACTGTATATACTCCGTCTATGTACTCTCTAAAATACTGTATATGCTCTCAGTCTATGTACTCTCTAATATACTGTATATACTCCGTCTATGTACTCTCTAAAATACTGTATATGCTCTCAGTCTATGTACTCTCTAATATACTGTATATACTCCGTCTATGTACTCTCTGAAATACTGTATATACTCTCAGTCTATGTATTCTCTGAAATACTGTATATACTCTCAGTCTATGTATTCTCTAAAATACTGTATATACTCTCAGTCTATGTATTCTCTAAAATACTGTATATACTCTCAGTCTATGTATTCTCTAAAATACTGTATATACTCTCAGTCTATGTATTCTCTAAAATACTGTATATACTCTCAGTCTATGTATTCTCTAAAATACTGTATATACTCTCAGTCTATGTATTCTCTAAAATACTGTATGCAGACATAGTGAAGCTCATGGGACATTATCGTGACCTGACAACTGATCATAGTAATAACACCTTCTACCATACTCTTCATATACAGAAGTAGCAAACATTAACTTTACTTTTTACTTTCAGTATCTTTTTTTCTTAGATTTAAAGTTTACAGCGAGAATGCATTTAACATACTCAGCGACAAGTTAACATTTGCTAAATCTCTACACCTGAACAAAGGCGTGATCAAACCACATTTTTCTTACAGACAAGCTATGGAAGTTATAAAGATGACAATAATCCACATTAAAACCAGGGAAGGTATGAAACCACATGAAAACATAGATAGAGAAATACACGGTCTAGCTGGTTTAGCAGAACATATGTTCTTCTCAGAACCCTGACTGATAAGCATGTTATCTACCAACAGAAAAGCATCTGTTTCCTGTTCTGCCATATAGCATTCTGATCATTGTCTGCACACAACCACCAGAGTGTATACATCATACTCACCGATGAACAGTTGTAAGTAAAACAGCAAAGTAAGTCAGTGTTGGATATGTCGAAAAGCTCCAGTATTCAACCTACGGTTTTGATGCATGAAATGCAATCACAATGTGTATGACCAGAGGACGCCAGCCCAAAGCTTCTTCTATAGTCATCGGGTTGGGATTAAGCGTCACAAGGAATTACTCAGTCAGGCTTATTAATTAAATCAGAGCCGAACATTCAAGAGATGCCATTAGATGTTACAGAAAATGAGGAGAAAGCGAACTGGTTGCGTGGGGCTTGGAACAAAAACCCTTTGGTTGGCCTCCAGGATTCCAGAGTATCCTTTCGTAATGCAATTACTGATCTGTGGTACCAGTTTATTTGGCAGAGAATTTGTTAATAATGGCAGTCTTTAGAGCTGAAAATAGGGTGGTAAATGTGAGAGTTTTCAAAGTACCTACCGCATTATCTACATCAAAACCATTGTAAAAAAAATACAACATTCCCATTCCCTTATTGCTTAAGCATGTAGATGTTTCTAGTCTGACTAAAGCCTTTACCACTTTCCTATGGCATGGAAAACACTCTTAAATCAAGCTGGCAAAGCTGAAGACCTCTAGTGAACACTGTGGTATAGCTTTCCCTGACATCAGAGGGTATAATCTGGCATGTATTGCCAGACATATCAATGACTGGGTTAATGGAACCAACCATTATTCAGCCTTGTCCCTAGTAGCGCTTCTGCACACAAGGTTACAATAGTATAGGGTCTCAAAACACCTCCCGTTGTGTGATCATTTGAAATTCCACAGAGAGGCACTGTTTTGTGAGAGGAAATCCAAGGGTATCTCTATGGTTAAACACTTCCTACATGATTCCAAGCCAAGGTGGCTTTCTAGAGAAGCCTTTATCGCTAAATATTCTTTAAGCCCTTTTCAGATACAGTGTGACCATGTCAAAGCGGTCTTTATGTCAGCTTTACAAGAGGTGGACAGGGAGGTGGTTCCCAATACTTTGGATAAAATATTGTAACTACATGGGGGGTAAAGTATCAGTTACTTCCATTTACTTTCATACGAGATGGGAGAAGGCCTTACTTAATAGATCATCGTGTTTCTCTAGGTGATCCACCAAATTGAATGATACTGAGTTAGATCTTCAAATCAAGAGGGGTTGGGAGCTTGTATGTAGACATATAATAAATGATGCATGGAGAGATACCCAATTTAGAATCATCTAGAGACATTTATAGTTTAAGGCCCCATACACACGACCGTATGTATTCCGCGTCCGTATAAAAACGGAACGGAAGACATACGGAAAGTCTTCCGTAGTGTTCCGTAATTTTGCGGACCTATTGACTTTAATGGGGCTACGGACGAGTTTTGCGGCCAAGTATAGGACATGTTTCCTTTTTTTTGCGGGAGAACTTCCGTAACATACGGATGCGTAATGCACACGGTGTGCATTCTGCATTTTTTTTTCTCCTGTGGAAAAATGAATGAGTCCGTATGGTTCCGCATCTTATCCGCAAAAATGCGGATAAGATGCGGAAATGAACATACGGTCGTGTGAATGGGGCCTTAATTTACCACCACACGCTGACAAGCCGGATAGGTTGATCAACGGTCCTAAATGTGCAGAGGCCAAAACTGATTTATTTCATAGTGTGTGGCTGTGTCTGAGGATTAGAAAGTTATCCTAAAAAGGTCTCCAAGATGTTTCATGATATGTGGGTTTGGAGGGTTCCCCTGAGGCCCAGTTGTTTCTCTTCCATTATGAAGAGGTTGATGACCCAATTGTATTCCTTCCTCGGTTTTCCATTCTGTTAGTTTCATTAACAAGAGATGTAATTTATAGAGATGGTTACAAACAGATCCAACATCCATCTCCAATATAACAGTTCAAATGAAGTGTCTCTTGCATATTGAACAATTAGGAACTGCGAGTCTCAAGGACAAGTGTACAAAAGGTTTGTTCCACAAATGCAGATGTTTTAATCTTACTTATAGGACTGATTCTGACATACAGAATCTTGTATAACCTTTTTCTTTAGAATGGTACCTTACGGAGAAGTTGAGGAAGGGTTGGGTAGACTGGTTCTTTTGGGAGCGGTCAGAATAGCATGGCCTTAGGGGACACCTGAAGGCACTAATGCCCTTTGTCAGCAGATGATCTTTGTCCACTGACGTGTGTCTGGCAAGTGTCTACACTGCTTATTATCTATAGGCCTAGATTTTTTTATATTGTTTGTGTTATTGTTGAGGGCCTGCATACAGTGATGTTCTTGATTTTGTCCATGTTATTAGAAAATCAATAAACTTATTAAAAAAAAAATAAATATAAAAATGCAACATTTCCTCAATCTTCATTGATATACTGTAGCTCATTAAACATATACAGTGCATTCAGAAAGTCTTCAGACCCTTTTACTTTTTTCATATTTTGTTATCTCATGGCCTTTTACTGAAATTAAAAAAAAGTCAACATTTTTCCTATCTTTCTGCTCACAAGGTTCTTCTCCCCCAATTATTTATTTTGGTGGTTTGGCCAGCTCTAGGAAGAGGCCTGGTTGTTCCAAACTTCCATTTAAGAATTATGGAGGCCACTGTACTCTTGGAAACTTTCAGTGCAGCAGAATTTTTTTGTCCCCTTCTCCAGATCTTTGCCTCCACACAATTCTGTCCCTAGGCTCTACAGACAGTTCTTTCTCCCTCATGGCTTGGTTTTTGCTCCGATATGCATTGTCAGCTGTGAGACCTTATATAAACAGGGGTGTGTCTTTCCAAATCATGTCAAATTAACTGAATTTACCACAGGTGGACTCTGATCAAGGTGTAGAAACAACTCAAAATTTTGAGTGTCATAGCAAATAGTCTTATACTTACTGTATGTCTATGCAAAATTTTAGCTTTCCCTTTTCAATAAATTTGCAAACATTTCTAAAATGTTGATTTCTCTTTCTTATTAAAGGGGATTGAGTAATGATTGATTGGCAAAAATTTGATTTTGTATTTTAACCCCTTAACGCCGAATGACGGCTTATCCCGTCATGGGCAGGAGCCGCTTGCCGCCCCATGACGGGATAAGCCGTCATGGCATTAAACTGTCACCATGTCTGATGACATGGTGACAGTGCTGAGACCCCGGCTGTTACTTACAGCCAGGGGTCTCAGCTAACCAGCCCGGGACCAATGGGGGCGGTCCCGGGCTAGCGATCGCTGTGATTGGCTAGTCTGTTCAGACTAGCCAATCGCAGCGATCGTGCTGCAATAAACTGTAAAATAAAAAAAAATAAAAAAAATTTGCAATATACTATATATCCCCCCCCACCCCACTGTTTACTTTGATGGCCGTTTGGGTGGGTGGGGGGGGAGATATAGCTAGCGGGCGGGCGGGTGAGCGATGTGCGGGCGGCTGCGGCGAGAGTGCCGCCCGCAATTTCAGGATGGCCGAGCGTTATCAAGCAGAGTATCAGCATACAGCTGATACTCTGCTTGAAACTGCTGACATCGGTGCTGGCGCCGATGTCAGCAGTTTAACCCCTTCCATGCCGCGGTCCGTAGGGACCGCTGTATGGAAGGGGTTAACAGGGAGGGAGCTCCCTCCCTCTCCCATCGGGCGCTGGCAGCGCCGATGGTGTGGCCAGATGAGAGGGAGGAAGCTCCCTCTCCCTTCCATCGGGACGCTGAATTATTGTGTAAAACTTAAATAAATTAAAAAAACTATACATGTTAGGTATCGCCACGTCCGTAACAACCTGCTCTACAAAAATATCACATGAGTTAACCCCTCAGGTGAACACAGTAAAAAAAATAAAATAAAAACAGGGTCAAAAAAGCCAATTTTTGTCACTTTACATCACAAAAAGTGTAATACCAAGCGATCAAAAAAGCATATGCCCCCCAAAATAGTACGAAACTAACCGTCACCTCTTCCCGCAAAAAATGAGCCCCTACCTGAGACAATTGCCCAAAAAATAAAAAAACTACAGCTCTCACAATGGAGACACTAAAACATGATTTTTTTTGTTTCAAAAATGATATTATTGTGTAAAACTTAAATAAAAATAAAAAACTATACATGTTAGGTACTGCCACGTTCGTAACAACCTGCTCTACAAAAATATCACATTAGTTAACCCCTCAGGTGAACACAGTAAAAAAAAAAAAAAAAAACAGCCAGAACAGCCATTTTTGTTTACCTTGCCTAACAAAAAGTGTAATATAAAGTGATCAAAAATCATATGTTCCCCAAAATAGTATCAATAACACTGTCACCTTATCCCTTAGTTTCCAAAATATGGGCACTTTTTGGTTGTTTCTACTGTAGGGGTGCATCGGGGGGGCTTCAAATGGGACATGGTGTCTCAAAACCAGTCCAGCAAAATCCGCCCTCCAAAAACCATCTGGCGCACCTTTCCTTCTGCGCTTGGCCATGCGCCCATACAGTAGTTTACAATCACATGCGCGATGTTTCTTTAAATCGCAGAATCAGGGTAATAATTTTTGAGGTTTTTTTTGCTATTAACCCTTGATTTGTTACAGGAAAAAATGGATTAAAATGGAAAATCTGCAAAAAAAGTGAAATTTTGAAATGTCATCTCCATTTTCCTTTAATTCTTGTGGAATACATAAAGGGTTAACACAGTTTGTAAAATTAGTTTTGAAAACCTTGAGGGGTGTAGTTTCTAAAATGGGGTCATTTATGGTGGTTTCTATTATGTTAGCCCCACAAAGTGACTTCAGAACTGAACTGGTGCTTAAAAAAAATGGTTTTGGAAAATTTCTAAAAAAATTTAAGAATTGATTCTAAAATTCTAAGCCTTCTAACATCCCCAAAAAATAAAATTACATCTACAAAATGATGGCAACATAAAGTAGACATATGGGACATGTAAAGTAATAACTATTTTGTGAGGGATCACTATCTGCCTTAATAGCAGAGAAATTCAAAGTTTGAAAATTACAAATTTTTCCAAATTTTCTGTAAATTTAGGATTTTTTTTATAAATAAAGGTGATTTATATTGACTCAAATTTACCACTGTCGT
This sequence comes from Rhinella marina, assembly GCA_900303285.1. Classification (NCBI taxonomy): domain Eukaryota; kingdom Metazoa; phylum Chordata; class Amphibia; order Anura; family Bufonidae; genus Rhinella; species Rhinella marina. The sequence continues at coordinate 624,267 of ONZH01014625.1, forward strand.
GGAGTACAATGTGTCACGAAAAAACAATCTTGGAATCAGTCGAATCGGTGAAAGAATCCCAAAGTTATGAATTGATAAAGTGACACATGGCAGATTTTAAAAATGTGGCTTCGGCATTAAGTGTAAAAGTAGCTTCGGCCTTAAGGGGTTAATTTTAGCACAAGGCCACAACATAACAAAATGTGGAAAACGTGAAAGGGTGTGAAGATTTTCTAAAAGCACTGTATAATTGGTACAACCAGGCATGTCAGACCTTTAAGTGCACTGCAGATAGGAAAACAGTAATTGAACTGGTCATATACAACCTGTTTTACAGGACTAACTTCACTAAAATACATTTTCGTTGTTCAGATAGGGATTAAGTTGGACATCAACTTTGTTGTTCCAAAGACAGCTGTATATTTTGCATATGGCAATTATATCTCAACCACAGAAGCAACATGTTCACAAATAAAGCCTAAACACAATAAATAAGTCTACCAAAAGGTACATTGACTTTCATAAGTAAGCCTTGTCCACTTACCTGGGATCTAATGCCCACACAGTCTGGCAACTCCTCCAAAGCTTTTCTGCTGCTCAGTTCTCAGTTCTATCACATTTGCTTGCTGTGTATTACCAATGGACAGCCCTCTGCCAATCTGAAAAGAAAAGATGAGTAGGAGTGACAGGGGTCTGGCAGACAATGTGAGGCTCTCATACCTCCTATTGATCATATTGATGGAGCTTAGTGTCATCTGCTGTCAACTGCAAGCTGGACAACAGAAGGGAAGACGGGCAGACCCATAAGGGGGAATTTTTCAAGCCCTGCACTCTGCAAAAATTTAGCAATGTTTTGTATTTTTACATCAATCACTCTAGTTTTGAAAGGTTTGTAGCAAAGTGGGCACAGTTAGCTATGTTAATGAGTTTCACTCCAGATTTATCACTTGGACTTTTTTAAATAGTCACAAAAAAAGTCCCAAATCATCTCCATACGGGTGGCAGTATAGAAAACTGGAATAATATTTCTAGGCAAAATTGTTAATTTACAAATATGCCAAATTTAAATACAATATTAATCTCATGATATACTGTATTCCCCCCATAGAGTTATATGATTGAGTGTGCTTTCTGTTTGGTTTATGGACTAGTAGACTCCACAACCAATGGGTTTAAAGTGAAACAACTTTCCAAATATTAACATTTCCTAGAAATTAATATTATTTACATAGTTGTTTGTTTTCTATAAATGTTTTGAGTGAAGAGGAGTTGGAATTTACTGAATCATGTTTTCTGCTTGAATAGCTATAATCATGAATGGGTTCACCTTAAGGTAACATTCACATAACCTAACAAAAAAAAGTTACAAATTGCAAAATGGCCAATTTTTAAGGCCCATTTTTTTAAACGGGTGCTTTCTGAAACGTGGCCATTAAAAATTGCCCCCTTCAATTGTATGGGGGCCATAGGTCAATGCCTATGGCCAAATATAGTACATATTATTTTTTACTGGTCATTAAAAAAATAGGCATGTGAAGATCTCTATAGACTTCCATTGTTCCGAAAAGAGCAGCGAAGGCTAGGTCCCTGTATAGAGGTTAAGTGGTGAAAACCAGGGAACAATCAGAATAACACCCTCTGTACTAAGTCAAACCAGTTGGTTGGCACAGTGGTTCCACACGCACTGCCAGTAACATATGATAATTAACCCAGGTATAGTGTTTGGGATGTACTATTAGTAGTTTATTGTGAGGGCATGTAAAGAAAGATTTCACACACTTGTATACCTTTGTGGAGAAAACAGCTGTGGACTATCTTCTCTGACCTTGTGTGTCCCCAAAAAGAAATTCTCTTCTATTCAATTTCTGTAAACAACTCTGTTTTATTAGAAGGTCCATTCAAGAGGAACAAAGGATGTCTCTTTTAAGAATTCCAGACTCCTCGGTTGTATCTATTCTATTACTACGAAGAACGGGGAAACCAGCTAATTGGCAATGATGTTAATGCTTCATTTTCCAATTCTAAGGCCTGGTTCACATCTGCGTTGTGAACTTCGGCACTCTGATCCAGTCACTGTATCCAGAATATATGCTGGCCGGGCATAAAAAAAATACTACATGCAGCATTTTTTTGTCCAGTTGAAAGCCAGCATATACGCCAGAAAGTGGCTGGAATCCTGACGGAGCCCATTACAGTGAATCTGGTGGTGTACAGTGGTATCTGGCTATGTCAATGAACAAGGATCATTGTTATCATGCAACAAACAATTTCGAAATTCACAATAAACTGGAATACATACACCTTACATACAAAAAAAGAAGTTATAATAGGACCAATTTGTATTCTTAAAGTGCCTAATTTGGATGCATGTATTAGCGGCGTGTTTGGCTATTTTCGGCGGTCCCATTGAAATAATTGGAAAGTGCAATGCACAAGCTCGGCCACTGCTCCATTCGCTTCAATGTGGCTGACGTAAATAGCTGAGCCAGAAATTCAGGAATGAATGTAGGGTGACTGCGCATGCGCTGTGCACCCTCCTTCACTTTGCAGGCTCTGTTGTAAAGATGAAAAATGCAACAATCTTTTTACCTAATTAATCCATTAAAAATCTAAATTATGATAATTCTGAGAATCAATCTTTCATATGTCTGTCTGTCTATCTATCTATCCTGTTTATTTATATATCTCAAACATTTTTTACCATTTTTTGCTGCATTTTTGTAACTTTTAGTGTGTGTCAGTTCAGTCAGAGATTCCATCCTGCAAAAATTAATTTTTCTCCCGTCAAAAATAACTGATCTCTGACGGAAGTGACACAAACTGATCATAACTGATGCTCAAAATAACGGATCTGTTTATTATTTTCTTAGAGGAAGGTAAAGTTAAACAGTGATGTGAACTCGGCCTTACTGAAGTATCCTTTTAAACTCTCATTAGCAGTGCCCCCTACCTCCCTCCTTAGCTTGGACAAGAGCTAGGTACAGGGGGCTGTTTTGGGTAGGGGAGGTGTTAGTTATCTGTAAAAATATTAAGCTTTAAATTTAGAAGTACAATAATTAATTTGAAGCAGCGTCCAAGCGTCTGATGGCGTCATAGCTCAATAAGTATTTTCATTTAAAGCATTGGTGAAGGAATGGAAAGAGAGATGAGAAATGGAGCAAGAAGAAAAGGTAGAGCTGCAATGAGAAATGCACACGTGGGGCAATTAAATGAATGATTGTTTTCAGTACTTAACGAATCTTCCTTAAGGGGAGGTTCACATTGAGTTTTTTGGAGGAGGTTTTGAGGCAAATTCTCGTGCAGTTTTTTTCCGCCAAAGCCAGAGGTAGATTTGAGAGGAACTGGAAACATCAAAGAAGCACTTATACTTCTCCTTTCTGCTGGAAAATCTGCCTTAAAACCTCCTCCAAAAAACCTACCCAAAGGGGGATGGGCACAATTTGGAACTCCTGTGTCGAGGACCAAGAGGGCTTGTTCCACTCTTGACTTCCACTATAACAATATTGTAAAGGAGAAGGGAAATCAATTTTTTAGTTGTTAGCCCTCGATCCATCATCAGGCTTCAAACATTTACAATTGCCTGCTCTACACATGTCATATGTATGGCTCCCTGTGACTTACTAATGCTATAAAAGAAATAATAGCAATCTATAGTCTGTTGACCGCTCCAGGAACAATTGTCTAGAATTTGTTTTCCTGAAGTTATTAGTCAATCCTGGTTAGGTTTACATGTTACGGATGAGTTGCAGTTGTTACCGCGGTGGTCCATACCAACCAACCTCCTGCTCACCCAGAGAAAGCATGGGCACTGCCCTACTCCTTCGCTCCTGCATTCTGATGGCCCAGGCTTGCCAATCTTCTACTCCTCCTTCCCGGTGGGATGCGGGCTTCAGCCTTATTCCTATCAACACTGCCTCTTTTCCCTATAGGTTGTGTACTCATGTTTGTCCTGGCTCTTAATGGTCAGGCACACCTTCCCCTGTGGTAGTTCTTTCAAAAGTGTGCTATATAGGTTTGTTTGCCCATGTACCAACTCCTACCTGTTTCTTGGATTTTGATCCAAGACTTGACCTGTCCTGACCTCTGCCTGATCTCCGTACTGACCTAGAGCTGTCTACCCTGACCTTGGAGGTTTACTGGATTGCACATACTCTACCTACCTTGACCTCGGCCTTTACCTGAACCCTCAGCGTTCCACACCAGTGTGTCTTGACCCTTATGGGTCAACAATGACTTGAACACAGACTACTCCAAGAGTTAGTGGCCTGGTGGTTCCCTTGGAGCAAAGCCCAAATCCCTGAATAGCGGTTAATGGGTGAATACCGGCGGGAACTTAGAAAACACCCTTGGGAGCGGTCCTAACCCAAATCTGTACAAGGGAGACAGTAGGTCCACAACCGCTGCTTAACAGCGGTAAAAAAAAAAATGTATGTGTGTTTTTGTGATGTGGTAATTCATAAGCGAAACATATTTATTTAACACGTTTCACCTACTGTATATAATACACGTGGGCAATTACAACATCACAAAACCATGGACAATTGCTGTAAAAAAAACTGCCTTTTTTATAATGTAGTTTTTGTTGTTTTTTAATGCAACATGTAAAAATAGCTTTCAGGTTTACTTCTAAACAGATTCTCAAAACTCAGAAGATTTGAAATTATTTGGCGTATAGCACAAACCTAGAGCAGACCAAACCTTCTCATGACTTGTACACAAGATGGGTTTCATTGTGAGAATACTGTAGTAAGATAATGCTAAGTAAAAATAATGAGAAGCCAACTTCTTCAGCAATCTGCTGATTCTCGGGAACAGGTGTTCGCATGGATGTTTGTTCCCAATAATTTGTCATGTACTAGTCCCGTGTAAAGAGACCTTAGCTTTATGCCATTTTTGTTTTCTTTGCACCAACTTAAGCCACACCTCTTTTCTGCTAAGCCACACCTGCTCAGTTGGAAAAACAAGCGGATTATTATTTTTGACTTGTTTACTTAATAAATATGTCTAAAATGAGATGCTAAATTTTGGTGCCAAAATTCAGGTGTAGTCACACAATAATATGCCTAGTGCTGGCCTTAAAGTGCCTTTCCAAACATAAGAACTTACAGGAGAGGACTGGGAACTTAAAGTGGCCCTGGAAAGAAAATAGTAAAAGTGGCCCCGTTTTGTAGTCAGGTCCAAAATGATGGAACGCAGAGCCAGCAATACCATATTGTGGCACATTATACCACCCCAACAGAGCCAAATACTACAATTCATCACAAAATACTGCCAGCAGCACAAACATACATCCCCAAAAACTTCCACTGGCTGGCTGTGAGGAGGGCCCAGGTGGCCCCCCGGGAAATTTCCCTGTAAGATCTATGGCTAATTCATCTCTGAGAACTTATCCTCTTTTCACAGGAAGGGGGATCACTATCTGGTGAGCAGGGGCGGATTGGCCGTAGACCTTACAGGGAAATTTCCCAGTGGGCCAATGCCTAGGGGGCCGCCTTAGCCCTCCTCATGGCCGCCAAGTGGAAGTTTTAAGGGATGTATTTTGTGCTGCTGGCAGTATTCTGTGATGGACTGTGGTATTTGGCTCTGTTAGGTTGGTATAATGTGCCACAATATGGTATTGTTGGTCCTGCTTTCCATCAATTTGGACCCAACTATAAAACGGAGACACTTTTATTATTTTTTCCAGGGCCATGTTAAGTTCCCAGTCCGCCCCTGCTGGTGAGGGTGCAACAGCTGGGAACCCCACCGATTCCAAGAATGAGGTGTCGGCAGGGGTGGACTAGGAACTTAAAGTGTCCTTGGAAAATAAACTAAAGTGGCCCCATGTTGTAGGTGGGTACAAATTGACAGAAGGCGAGGAAACATAAGTAGGTGGAGTCAGCAATACCATAGTGCAAAATACCATCACATCAGAACCATTTACCATACTGAAGCATAATATATTGCCCCAAAAGTTGTCCCTCTGAATTGGTCATCAATAGCTGCCATTTTATTTCCTCCTCCTGTTGTCTCTTATTAAGATATGGAGCAGGAAGCTTAGGAGGTGAGGTAAGGGCCACAGCAGTTGTATTCAGGATAGCATGTGAGTTCGCTGGCTGAGTACATGAGTACCTGATTCTCACATCTTTAATTATTGCTAAGAGTTCATTATGACTTGGGCCAACAGCAGAGAGGAGGGCTTGAGCGGCCCCCTAGGCATTGGCTCTCAGAGAAATTTCCCTGTAAGGTCTATGGCCAGTCCACCCCTGGGTGTCAGAATCCCTGGAGTGAGGGGAGTGGTCAGGCCCTGGGTAAAATTGAAAGTGGGGCCCTAAATCCTGAAATACTGGACCAGAAGTCTGATTTTTTTTTTTAAATATATTTTTATTGAAATCACGAAACAAAGTCATGTACATGTCAGGTAGTACATTTCGTTACATCAGATGTATGAAAACTTGCAGTTATGCATAATACAATTTCCTGATACTTTTTTCTTTTATTTCCCCTTCCCCTAGACCATTTCTTCACCCTAGGCCCATAACCTTTATTTAATCTTTTCACTTAACCCTAACCCAACTAAACCCCTTAACCTGCTCAATATCAACCACTCATCAAGTCACCTTTATCTTCATCAGGATGTGTTTTTCTCCTAAATGTTCAATTTACCTAATTTATTACTTAACTGGGCTTCCAAATACCATTTGGTGTGGATGAAAGGAGATATCAGTTCTCTTATTTCCATATCTGACATTACATCTTCAATAAACTTCCTCCATTTTTTAATAAACTTGCCTATTGTTTTCTCTTTGTTTATTTCCGTGTCAAATCTTTCCATATAACATAGATGTTTCATTGTGCCCAGGATTTCTTCCCATGTAGGGATCACTGCCTCTAACCAATGTCTTAATATGCATTTTTTAACTGACATCAATAAAAGGTGTACTCCCCACTCAGTGACATGGGAGACAGAATCTCCTTCTTGATTTTTTGGGATGTATTGAAACACACACTGTAATGGTGTAGGTGATATCAAAACATTCCAAATCTTTTGTATATATTGGATTGTTTGTGTCCAAATTGGGTGTATCAGTGGGCAGTCCCACAAGCAGTGTAGTAGGCCAGCTTTCTGTAATGAACATTTGGGACATTGTCTAATGTAATGTGCCGGGGCATCTCTATAAGACAGATCAAAAGCATATGTTGCTTTATGTAAGATTCTCAACTGGGTCTCTCGCCACTGCTCGTTCAGAGTTGCCCTCCTGACACACTCCATTCCCTCTCTTAATTTCTTTGCAAGATCGTCCTCTGCCAGCTCTCTTTCCCAAGGTTTAAAAACTCCCTTTACCAGTCCTGCCGTTTGTATATTATGTATTCTATGGTACAAATCTGATAAGGGCAATATTGTATTATCAAATCCCAAGAGGGCGTTAAACCATGTTAACCTATCAGGTTCTCCCATCTTGTCTGATTGTGCCTTACAGTATGCTCGCAATTGGTAATATGGGAGATAATGAGATGTTGGCAGTTGATATTTTTGTCTGAGTTCGTCCCACGGTAAGATTGGTTGCCCAGTATCATCCGCCATGTCCTGCAGCCTACATATCCCCACCTGTCTCTATTTATTGTACATTTTATTTGACCTGCCTTGAGGGAAAGCAGGCAGAGACCACAGTGGCATTTTCGGAGATAAGTAAATTGGAAGCTGATATAGATTCCTCAGTGCCTTCCAGGACATAATTGTGTCTCTCAAGAGAATAGAATGCTTAATCTGCTGTGGGATGTCTCTGAATTTAGTATGTAGTAAAGCTGATAATTCCCATGGATGCGCTAACTCACTTTCCAGGTGAGTGGCCGAGAAACCAGAAGTCCCCCAAATCCAATCCCTGACATGGCGAAGCAAAGCAGCCACATTATAGTGTCTGATATTGGGCAATTGTAGTCCTCCTTCCCATTTAAGCATAGTTAATTTCCTATATGCTATTCGCGGTCTCTTTGTCTTCCAAAGGAAGGTAGTGAACGCGGATTGCAATCTCATAATATCTCCATGCTTAAGAAGCAATGGTATGGTCTGTAGCGGGTACAATAATCTCAAAAAACTGACCATTTTAATGATGTGTGCCCTACCACTCAGGGACAAGGGCAAATCTTTCCAGCTCTCCAGTTCCTTTATTATTCTTTGTATTAAAGGGGGGTAATTTAGTATGTAAATTGATGAAGGAGTTCTTCCTATTTTTATGCCTAAATAGGTTATATGATCTGTTGCCACTTCCACTGCAAACTGATTTGGATGAGTTGCGACATTGGTATGCAGAAATAGCAGTTGGCTTTTACGTTCGTTTATCTTATAACCCGTTACCGAACCGTAATAATGAAGGGTGTCTAAAATCTTAGTGAGATGTTGTTTTGGAGATCTTATATAAAGAAGGAGGTCATCCGCAAAACATGTTAATCTTATATCTTTCTGTCCGACCCTTATACCCTCAAAAATTGTGGATTGTAAAAATAGTTGCGCTAGAGGTTCTAGGGCTAAGTTGAATAAAAGGGGAGACAAAGGACAGCCTTGCCTCGTTCCTTTTTTAAGGTGTATATCGCCAGATAGAAAACCAGGTAAATATACCCTCGCTCGTGGATTTTTGTATGTAATATTAAAGGGAACCTGTCACCTCCTGTAGCGAAAAAAAACTGTTAGCAGTACCTTAATCTGGTGGCCAGGGTGACGCTAAAGAAGGTCTTCATAAGGAGAAGAGATTCCTGTAAATAGAAGAAATTGATCTTTTAATCGTGGTCAGAAAGCTGACTTGACTCGGCTTGAAGTCAAGGGGGCAGCGGCTAGTGAAGCTAACCACTCCCCCTGGTCAACTTGAATGACAGTTGCCGTTGGGCCGGGGATTGCGCAATTCTCGCGCATGCGCGGTGCGCAATTTCTCCCTGCGCGATCCCGGCCCTGGCTCTTCACTTCTGCGGCGCTCTTGTCCCTACAGCGCATGCGCCGCAGAAGCAAGCGAGTGCGCTTGCCAGAGCGCGCCCGCCCACTGTCCCCGCACGCTCGCTTGCTTCTGCGGCGCATGCGCTGTAGGGACAAAAGCGCCGCAGAAGTGAAGAGCCGGGGCCGGGATCGCGCAGGGAGAAATTGCGCACCGCGCATGCGCGAGAATTGTGCGATCCCCGGCCCAACGGCAACTGTCATTCAAGTTGACCAGGGGGAGTGGTTAGCTTGACTAGCCGCTGCCCCCTTGACTTCAAGCCGAGTCAAGTCAGCGTTCTGACCACGATTAAAAGATCAATTTCTTCTATTTACAGGAATCTCTTCTCCTTATGAAGACCTTCTTTAGCGTCACCCTGGCCACCAGATTAAGGTACTGCTAACAGTTTTTTTTCGCTACAGGAGGTGACAGGTTCCCTTTAAGGTAGTGTCTAAAGGGTCCCTTCAAACCTACTCTGTCTAGTACCGCACCAAGCCAATCCCAATTCACATTATCAAAAGCCTTTTCGGCGTCTATGGCCAGCAATGCTGATTGATGGTCTTTTCCTATCCTCTTCAATCCATCCTGGGCTGCTAATACCCTCCTGATGTTTGTGAGAGCAGAACGGCCTTTCACAAAACCCACTTGGTCGTCTCCTATTAGGGCAGGTAAATACAGAGCTAGTCTATTTGTTAGGTCTTGGATAGTAGTTTTATGTCTTGGTTAATTAATGAAATCAGGCGGTAGGCGTCAGGTTGGGTCAGGTCTTTTCCTTGTTTTGGAAGGACATTTACATAAGCCATTTCCCCTGTGGACAAAATACTACCTTCCTTTAGCATATTGTTATATAGTGTTGTCAATGTTTTTACCATCTCCCCCCCTATTGCTTTATAAAATTCAGCCGGATACCCATCAGGGCCTGGGGCTTTTCCGTTTGCTAAGGATTTAATTGTTTTAGTCAGTTCTTCCTCCATTATATCTGCATTTATATAAGAAAGGGATTCCTCCGACAAACAGGGTAGCTTCACTTTATGTAATAGATCATTCGCGCGCTCACTATCATATGAATCAGCCGCATAAAGCTTAGTAAAGTACTCTCTAAATAACTCAGCTATTGTTTGTGGGTAATTTTGTAGGGTCCCCGTGGCAGTTTTGAGAGGATATAAATGTACATGGTGATAAGGTTTCACTAATCTCGCCAGCAATTTTCCAGCCTTATTCCCATATCGAAAGAAATGTGCTCTCTTACGATCAACGAACCACCTTTCTTTGCCTTCAAGATAATAGTCAAAGTTATGTTTGGCTGTTACCCAGTGGATTTTATTGGAATATGTGGGGTTATTTACATATGATGTGTAGGCCTCACGTACCACTGAGACCGCCTCATCATATTTTTTTTGAATATCTTTTTTTTTCCCCACAGTATATGCTATTATACGTCCCCTCAATACTGCTTTCGCAGCCTCCCAGAATAATTCTGGGTTCTCCTTATGGATTTCATTATCTTTCGAATATTCCCACCACCATCCCTTCAGCTTATCAATAAAATCCTGATCAGATGCTATATGCCCTGGGAATCTCCAGATGTAATCTGGTCCTCTCGGTATGTTGTCTCTCACTTCCATCAGTAAGGGGGAGTGGTCTGAAATCACTAAGTCTGAAATACTGACTCTTGATATCTTAGGTAGAAAATCTGGGGAAACTAAGATATAATCTATCCAAGACCAATATAGTTGTAAGTGCAAGAAATGTGAATATTCTCTTTCAATCGGGTGATGGTTCCTCCATACATCCACTAATCGCGTACTAGACAGAAAAGGGGTTAATGTTTGTTGTCCTACAGGATTTACTTTGCTCCTAGGCCCATTAGAACGTCTATCTTCCATTTCGTTATGAACCCTATTGAAATCTCCAGCTACTATGAGATGGTGACCTTTCTCCTGGAGTACCTGAGTTTCTAAACTGTTATAGAACCCTTGTTGAGATTGGTTTGGGGAATATATGTTATATAGAGTGAGGGGTCCCGTTGGCGTGTTTAGATCAAGCCTCATCAGCCTACCCTCTGTATCCACGTTGAGAGTTGTGACCTCACATTGCAGATTTTTATGTATAAGGAGTATCACTCTTGCCTTCCTTCCCTTTGAAGAGGAGCCCAATACCTGTCCCACCCATTGCTTCTTGAGTCTCCAGAAGTCTTGTTCCTCCAGATGCATCTCCTGCAGGAGCGCCACATCTGCCCCGAGTTTCTTAAGATGTCTTAGGATCATAAGACGTTTATGTTGTGAGCGTAGACCCTTAACATTCCAGGCAACTATCTTCATGTCAAACCTACAACATGGCACTCCGCAGGAGACACATCCGGACGGAAACAACCCACATCTCTTTCCCTCTCTGCTGACTTAACAGCGCCAATATGGAGCAAAAACAGTAACCCCAACACAAGTCCCACCCCCCTTTTCCCCCAACCCCTACATACTTCCGACAACAGTTTAAACATTTTCGACCTCCCTTTTTTCGCACTTTCTCCAACTGGTTCGTTGCCAGTAACCAGCCAAAGAAACATATACATATACTCTTATGCTTTTCTCACACTCCATCTTCCCAGCCCTCTTATCGTTGTATTCTCCCTTACTACATGCTCCAAATTGCCGACTCAGCTATTTTATCTCTCTTATCCTCCTCCTCTCCAACCGTGGGTATCTATGGTTTTGCATATATTGACCCCCTTTCCCTTGCAAGCCAAAATTCAAAAGAAAGACACTTATAATACTTCAGTGTATGATAACAATCTCACGTGTCCCCAAGAAAAGCTCTAGTAAGCTCAGTCCCATTCTGTTCTGCGGTCCTGAGAATCACACACAACTGCTCGACGCAAAGAAGATCTCGGAGAGCCTCTTCTCATGGCTTCTGATCCTCAATGCCCTCTTCTCGGGGGACTTCCTCTATGCGGTGAACTTGTTTGAAAAGAGGAAAGGTCTGCATCTACATCCAAAGTCTCCATCGCCTCCTTTGGTGAGAGAAATGTTTCTGTGCAGCCGTCCGTTTAAACACTCGCAGTGTGGCAGGGTAGATTAATGCAAATTTAGTTTTTTTCCTGACTAGCAGGGAGCAAACAGCAGAGAAGGCTCTTCTGCGCTTTGCAACTTCCGCAGAATAATCGCTGAATAAGAGTACTTTATGTCCCCGTATCATCAAGGGTTGGGCACTGCGTCGATATTTGTTAAGGATAGCCTCTTTTGCTGCATAATTTAAATACTTCACAATGGCAGCTCTTGGTCGCGTGCTATTTGTGCCTTGATCCTCAGTTCTCGGAGGCCCAATCCTGTGCGCTCTTTCCACTGTGAATGTGCCACTCAGCCCCAGGGCCTGAGGTATCTCCGAGGCACAGATCTGGGGCAACTGATTGTAAACTATTGATTCTGGTAGTCCCACAATCCTTATATTGCTCCTTCTAGAGCGATTTTCCAGATCCTCTATTTTATCTTTCAGGAACTGGTTATTATAAAGGACCTCTCGTATCTGGGTTTGGGCTTTTTCTAGTTCGTCCTCTATCAGGTTTACCCTATGTTCCAACTCATTAATTCGCGTGGTGTGTTGTGCCACCTCACCTTGAAGCTGCTGAAGTGACGCAGAGACCGTAGCCTCAAGAGTAGTTTTAATGTCCGGGGCCAGCAATTTGGCAACCTCAACTGCCATTTGTTTGCAGGAGATGGTAAGGTCTGGTCTGGTAAGGTAAGGTCTCCAGAGAGAGTTGGTGTTGCTCTGCCTCCTCGGTGTCATCATTGTCTTCCGGTTGGCGAGATGGAGGTTGCGACGAAGACCTGGTAAGCCTGTGCGGCCTGTCAAGCGCGGTCGCCATCTTGCCACGCGCCTGTTTCTCCTCTCTAGGCGGGAGCGCAGATTGTGGAGCCAGGGAGCCACCTTTCAGCAGAAATCTCTCCATGGGATGCTTCCCTCGTCTGAGGGGTGCTTTATGTTGGGGTGTTTGTCCCCGTTTCGCGGCCTATTCCCCGGGCTGGGGGAGATCGGAGCTCTTTCTTCTGCCTCCTTACATGTGCGGAACCGGAAGTCCCAGAAGTCTGATTTTGTAGGCACGGACAACAGTTGCACCCACAGCCGCTGATTATAGACGACCATATTATCTCTGTTTAGCCTTTCCACTGTAAGCTGCAGCCTCTTTGGGTATGTTCACAGTATTTTCTGCGCTTAAAAAAACCTAATGCAGAATCCGCATCAGATTTTTTTTTATGTACAGTATTTTTTTTCTGATGCATTTTATATAACACTTTTTGATGAAGAATGGACAGGGCACTTTCATTTCCATTTTTTCCATGGTGCAGTTTAAAAAACACAAGCAAAAAAAGAGGGGTCGTCCCATCCGGGCCCTGAAATGAAGGGAGAACACAATGTGCATGTATGGTCATCCTCCATTATGCTATGAGGAGTGGCTGATCACTGGCAATTCCATAGCAGGGAATGGAGATAATGCTGCGCATGCACACTGTTATGGGGGATCTGTGGATGACACTGTTATGGGGGATCTGTGGATGACACTGTTATGGGGGATCTGTGGATGACACTGTTATGGGGGATCTGTGGATGACACTGTTATGGGGGATCTGTGGATGACACTGTTATGGGGGATCTGTGGATGACACTGTTATGGAGGATCTGTGGATGACACCGTTATGGGGGACCTGTGGATGACACACTGTTATGGGGGATCTGTGGATAACACACTGTTATAGGGGATCTGTGGATGACACTGTTATGGGGGACCTGTGGATGACACACTGTTATGGGGGATCTGTGGATAACACACTGTTATAGGGGATCTGTGGATGACACTGTTATGTGTGACATAGCTTGACAGATGCCTTTATTAGCAGCCCTGGTCTGTTCTCCCTAGCACTTAAAAAAAAAGACACTGCTAATTTGAACCTCAGATTCTTAATCTATACTCCACCTACCCCCCCTTCCCTTCCCCAATTAACAATTCAGACCCCCTAAACAATGTAGTTTTTATTAGTTTAACTAGAGCTCTTTATGGCCCAGACAGCCTGCGGTAATTGAAAGCAGCGCGGCCACGTCACAAGCACGCTGTTTGGTGGTGTCCTAAAAGTGACAAGGCACAAGGAGCTCACACACAGCTCACAGAGGGGGCGCACACTGGGAGCAGAGGGGACACAGGAGGCACACTCAACTCACACAGGAAGCGCGCACAGAGGGGGCACTGGGATCTCACAGAGGGGGCACAAGGCAGCTGACAGAGGGGGAGTAGGGAGATGACAGAGGGGGTGCAGGGAGATGACAGAGGGGGCGCAGGGAGATGACAGAGGGGGCGCAGGGAGCTGACAGAGGGGGAGTAGGGAGATGACAGAGAGGGCACGGGGATCTCACAGAGAGGGCGCAGGGAGCTGACAGAGGAGTCACAGGGAGATGACAGAGGGGACACGGGATCTCACAGAGGGGGCACTGGGAGCTAACAGAGGGGGCGCAGGGGACTCACAGAGGGGGGCACAAGGGAGATCAGCATATCTCCCAGGTGTCCCTCTTTTGAAGGGACAGTCCCTCCTTTTGATCCAAGTCCCTCCGTCCCTCTTTTACCCTTAAATGTCCCTCTTTTTGACCTGGAGAATTAATACATAAATGTGCATTAATAAATTTACTAAATTGCTCCTTACTAAAGTGTCTGTATGGTTTCTACCTATAAATTAGACCAGAACTTCATTATTTGGTGCAATTTGGACCTTAAAATATCTATAATCTGATGATTTATGTGCTAATATTTATATGGACAATGAAGCGCAAGAAAAAAATTGCCGCAGGGGCTCTAGTAATTATGCTTTGGGCGAAGTTAGAGGGGTGGCCTAGTATGAAAAAAACTGCTGTGATGCGCGCCGCACACATTGTCCCTCTTTGCAATTTTCAGAAGTTGGGAGGTATGGATCAGTGACCATCAGTACTGAGGGCAGTGCAGGGTGTTACAATGAGAGTGTGACCCAAGCAGCCCTGCACCCCCCTCCTCCACAGACACTTGCTGGATGGACTTACCTGCTGGAGAGGGAACAGGCAGGGTCCTGGGAGCCCTCTGCAGTCCAGGAGCTGAGGTCTGGGGGTCAGATGCAGTAGAAGCATCAGTCATTCCAGCCTGGTTTGGGCCTTGCAGCCTGGAGCAAAGGATGAGGGCGGAGCTATGTTAGCACCGCCCACACAGAACGTCCTGATGCTGGACTGTGGCAGCAGGATTCTAATGTGCTATCATGGAGTTAAGATCCGGAGACTATGCAGGGAGGGGGTCATTCAGAAGCAGAGCGCTGGAGCATCTTAGAGAGCCAGTCAGGGAGCATGTGAAGGAAATAAATAAGGGAACTAAATTAAAAAAAATAAAAATTCCTAACAGCAGGGGAGCCCTCTCTGAAAAGGGGCCCTGGGCAATTGCCCTGTTTGCCCCAACCCAACCCCCCCCCAACACCGGCCCTGGGAGTGGTGACACAGTGCAGCTCTCTCAACTTTATGGGAATTATGAAAAGCCAAATACAGCACTCTGCTATCTCTGTCCCTTGGATTTAAACTGAGCAGCAGTACACATTTGGGACTCCAGCACCTCATTCGTCCTGAAGAAAATGTTCTAATGGAGGGACAATCGCTTTAAGGGGTGATGCATGATTTCTATCTGTCTCAGGCCTTACACTATATGTAATACAGTGTTTCTTTGATCACTTCTTTACAAGCAGATACAATACCATTTTTAAAGTAATCTATTAATTAATTAATGTTATATATCTGCATATTTGGATATCCTATACTAGCCTAGAACATATACTGTACCCTACATATACACATGGACATATTTCAGTCACACTATGCAGCCATAAAGCGTCATCACACTTGCAGCATCCTATCTGTGCCGAATGAGGAAAAAAGCCTGTATTGTGCTTGTTGTGTAGAAAGTAGGGTAGCCATGTCCTGACTGGCTCTTTTGTTTTTGGGCTTACTAGTGTAACTCATTTGCAGACAAGACTTGAAATTCTGGTGTGTCCAAAATCCATTGTTCCGACTCATTTGCCGGCACAATTGTGAAAGGGAAATTGACAAGATGAGTTCAGATGTCACCACAGAGAAGTGGAGTAATTGGAACATTATCTCCATGTGTTCCTGAGAAAAAAATCAGGACATAATAACTATGGTCTATTTTGTTAATGTTACTATGGGTGGATGATGGGAAATTAATTACTCTACTGAACAGTTACAATAGAGCCACTCTGGAAAGAATATGTGGTGGAGATGCATAAAAGAGGTATAGCTATTCAGTCACACAAGTTATAAGTCAGATGGGAGCTGACTGCTGCGACTCTGGCCATTACAGGAAATGAAGAGCCCCAAAATTCAAGTTCTCGACTGTAGAGAAGGATCCATGTCGCCATGTCCACAAAAGGTTAAAAAGAAAAAGCTAAAATATTGCATTAACATATGTATTCAGACCCTTTACTCAGTACTTTGTTCTTCTTGGGAATGATGCCACAAGGTTTCCACACCAGGATTTGGTGATTTTCTACCATTCTTCTCAAGCTTTGTAAGATTGGATGGAGGCTGTCAGTGGATAGCCATTTTTCGGTCTCTCCAGAGATGTTCAATTGGGTTCAAACCAGAGCTCTGAATGGTTTCTGATATTTTTTTTAAACATCTGTTAGCATGAGGTACACCACAGTTATTAAGATGGGCACGCCTCTTAGTAATTTTGGCATATCTGTGCAGGTCTGTGCACCAGAACTGAAATCTAGACCAAAAAAGGAGCTGTGTATATAGTTCAGGTATAATCTATGTCATTTTCCTGGCGTAAGTTATAATAACTTAGCTGGTCAACCTGTGCCAGACCCTGCACTGCTTACTCCCTAACCATCCTCTTTGATGCCAGTTTTCTGGCATACAATGTCTCCTATAATTCCTATTTTCAGGTCAAGCACAGGAGTAACTTAAAGGGAACCTGTCAGCTCTGAAACACCCTCCAAACTACAGTAAGCGGTGTATAGTGTAAGTGACGTCAAGTCCGGTTATGTAATTTTTATCACCATACTCACTTGCATTCTGATGCTGTGCTCTGACAAACCTGCAGTAAAATGCACTCAGTGGAGTCCAGTGCTCACTCACATAATGGAGAGGACTCAAAGAGTCCTGTCAATGTATTTTACTGCAGGTTTGTGGGAGCACAGCATCAGAATGGAAGTGAGTATGAAGATAAAACTTACATATTCGCATTCAGCACCTCTTACAGTATACATCTCGTACTCTAGTTCAGGGGGTGTTTCGGAGCTGACAGGTTGCCTTTAAATGGACTATATTTCTTCATTATGGCTGCTATTCATGACCTGACCGGAGGTCGTATTTCCTGAACTTAGAGCATTATAGGCATACATGATTCTGTTAGCTTGGGTCATTAAACCTGTGGTCACATTACAGCCATCTGATTCAGCCCTACTAATGAATTCCTAAACTTTAAGGGTTGGGCTACACGGCGAGTGAGATTGCAGTGTAGTAGTGCCAGCATAAAAAAGAATGGGGATGCAGCAGGACTCACACGTGTACCGTGGCCCCAGAATTTAAAAAAATCCAACACTGCTGGATTTTTTGAGATTCTGGAATCAAGGCAAACATACAAGGCGTGCTTCAGCCCCATTCATTTCTATGTAGCTGAATCCTAAGTGCTTGAGGACAGCGCGCGGAACCGTTCGTTTCAATGGGTCCGCAAAAAAAATGGAAGTTACTCCGTGTGTATTCCTTTTCCGTATTTCCGTTCCACAACACAAATAGAACTTGTCCTATTATTGTCCGCATTACAGACAAGGATAGGACTGTTCTATTAGGGGCCAGCTGTTCCGTTCTGCAAAATACATATGGTAGTGTGCATGAGCCCTAAGGGTGCTATTACACTGGTGTTGGCAGGTGTGGGTAGCACTTGCGATTTACCTTGAATTGCAAGGCTGCATCTGGACTTGCTACCTCAATGCCATAGCTTGTGTGCCTTTGTCTCCCTTTTAATCATGTTGCAATGAATGCATTTATTTCTTTTCAGGACTGATCATGAAAAATGTCTGCTTTCTTCCAGAAATAATACCACTTGTGTCCATAATTTGTGTCAGGTACTGTATTTCAATTCAAATGAATGAGACTGACAGCCCCATAAAAACCCTTTACCTTGTGCCCATTGCACAACTAAAATTCATTGTTTAGGCCCCTATTACCTAGCTAGGAGCTGTATACCGATGCATACGGATTATTCCTGTCAGTGGTAGAAGCTGATAGCCGACTGCTGCCAATAAACTTAGTAGTACATTTATAATTTACCTAATTACAGCGTTTAGATTGTGTGTTCACATCCTAATGACCAGTGGTATAGACGGTTTACTTCCAGCATGGGGGTGGAAATACAGTATTATACAACGATCTTATCACTTAGCTGGCTCAATAAATTAGTCAGACCATGGAGGAAACCTCACTCTTACTAGAACTTCCATTTAGACATTAAATACGAAACCCAAGCTCCTTAGGCACACTTTTTAAATCAGCTCTGTTAATAAAAGGTTCCTCTTGTTCGTAAGAATTAACCTTTGTTTCTTTCCGTATAAGTAGTTTATGGAAAACTGTTACCCAAGAAACATGTGAGCTTTAAACCAGAGGCAGGCGAACGCTCAGTATTGGACTTAACCCTGTACTGGCTGTAATATACAACCAACAGCACAGCTGTCCTCAGGGGTTCTAGCTTCATTTTATTATATTATCCTGTTCCTTGTCTACTATCACTAGAGGTCTAGAATATAGGAAAATATCCTATAAGGCCCCTTTCACACGAGCGGGAGACTCGGAAGTCTCCCGCATCTTGTGCCGTGTACTGAACTGCCTCCACTGAACGGGGGTTACATAGCATTATACTGATTTATGATGCTATGTAACCCTTACAGTTCTGGAATGTGTTGGATAGTGCTGACAATGTTACCCAACACATTCCAGAACTGTAGGGGTTACATAGCATCATAAATCAGTATAATGCCATGTAACCCCCGTTCAGTGTCGGCAGTTCAGTACACTGCACACGATGCAGGAGACGTCTGAGTCTCCCGCTCGTGTGAAAGGGGCCTAACAGAGGCATACATTTAAACAAGTTGTTAAGTAGGGAACAGTCATGGGCAGGGTGCTCAGACTGGGTGAAAAAAAATAAAATAAAGTATCCCACTGTTCTAACTCTTACCTGGTTTCTTGATGGTCCTGTCTCGACACAGATTGACAGAGAAGACATCTTCTGTGTGTTGACATAGGACTAGGAAGTAGAGACAAGCATGGACCTAGTAAATGTTGGAACAGGAGCAGTGGGGATCGGTGAGATGATCACTTGTGTCATTTGTTTTTGAATCCACAGCCCATAATTTAATCCATGCTGGACCATTTTTAGCCCTTAGGCCCAATGAAATAACTGTAACAGTGCTTTAACTATTATCCATCGTTTTAGTCTTTTCATATGGGGCACAGGGACCGTTGAGCACTCACTATAGTTACACCCCTGAAAGGGATATTTGTATATGCAGTACCCAAGACCTAGGGGTATCTACAAAGTTTGGTTTGTTATATAATGTTTGAATGTTAATGCTATGTACTGTGCACACAGTTGTTCCAGCCTGAGCTGGACAAGGCCAGAGTTAACCATCCTGGTTCAGCGCTTTCTGGAGCCTAGGGTGTGGGCTCTCTCCACCCCGTAGTTCTGGAAGATTCCAGTGAGAGTAGCTGTAGAGAGGGAGGAAGAAGGAGCAGTCTCCATGTGCTCCTCTGAGCTCCAGCAGATGCAAGCAAGAACTAAAGAAGGGTTTGCATGGCTACAGCAGGAGAGAGAGAGTGACAGCAAGGTAACCCAGCTTAAGGTGGTCCAGACCCTGATGCTGTAGAGGGATAACAAGACACCCTATGCACCCCAGAATAGAGGACACTACAACCACAGTTGCCACAGCTATTCACCAAAAATCCCTATGGCAGATATTTTAGCCAGAATAATCTGAGGGCCAATGCCGTATTCAACCACTTAGCTCATGCATACAGTACAGAGAGACTCTTGTTAAGTTTCATCTGGCCTGGTCTCTGACTCTCTTAATACCACATGCTGGTCATTGCATTTTCAACGCGTGCCCTGCCTAGCACCCACTTGGAAATTAACACCATGGGCACCACCGAGCCACTATCTGGCAGGGAACCCACATCTACAGGGAGTGCCCCGAGGGATCACAGGGTAACGCTCCTGCACGCGATCAACAGCCTGAGGGAGTATACCGTGACACATCATCATTAGGGCCACTACCATCCTCTGCTCTGGCTCCTCAGGGGCTTGATGCATTAAATGGTGTCACAAACTGGATGGCCCTGAGTGCCTTAAATATAATTAGCCAAGTTGTTGTGAACCACTTGAGTGACTTTACTGTTGTTGCTGAGGACTTATTTGCCACTATAGATAGGAAGCTGTGCTATGGGCAGCCCACCAGCAAAATAGGGGTTAATCGGCCCTTAGATTGCCCCGCCATGGGGCAGTGCTGCCTAAGATGATACAGGCTGTAAGATCACCTGCTAGAAACTAAGCCTGCAGTTCCGGATTTCACCAGAGGATCAAAAATGAAGCTTCTGTTGGTGTCACAAGCTGCAGAGAGCACCTCAGTCAACGATATCAGCTCTGCGGATCTGGATGCTGACAAGAAAAATGCTGTGGTTACTAACCCGGCTTGAAGTTCTTTCTGCTACTCAAAAGAGGTATTAGAGTCTGAGAGATGTCATTAAAGTGCAAGACAGATTGGCCTATATTTTGTGTGATGTGTGCTGTTGGCCCTACTCTGTCTGCCGTAGCCTCTCCAACTTTAAGGGACCCCACCAACGTTCAGGTTGACTACCTGATATGTTTACTGCAACGTTTAAGTTTTCTACCCAAAGAAAGACTCTGCATACCGGAGCTCTTTGTGCATAAGCTGCATTTCAAGTATTGTGCCCCAAGTAATGGACTCAACCACGTCTGAGCAAGTCCTTTAACTAACGTTCCAAGAAAGTACCCTTTGTCTAGGAGTTTAACAAATCTGAGCCACAACATGTCTGGGATTTGTGATATCAGGAACCTTTGCAAACAGAGAGAGCAGACCCAGGTTTTGTTTCCCAAGCTCAAGAACCAAATGACTCTAATGCAGCTGAGCCCTGCAGCAGGTTCATTAAGTTTCATCTGGCCTGGTCTCTGACTCTCTTAAAATCACATGCTGGCCATTGCATTTGCAACACTTGACCTGTCTAGCACCTACATGGGCGTTAACAAACCACCATCGGGCAAGAGGCCCACAGCTAAAGGGAGTGCCCCAAGGGAACACAGGGTGCCACTCCGTCACTGCACTGACCTCAGGGAGCAACAACCTGAGGGAGTACATCATGACACATCATCATCAGGGCAGCTAGCACTCCCATCCTCTGCCCAAGCTCCTCAGTGGCTTGATGCATATACAAGCGCTTCCATTAAGCCTGCATACATTTTAACATATAATAGCAATAGTAGGTGATTTAGGATACACACCTCATTGATCCTACTGTTCCTCTTCCGATTCTTACCCGGTTCCTTGCTGGTCCCGCCTCAACACAAATCGACCGAGAGGGCGTTTCCTTTGTGTTGAGACGGGACCAGGAAGTAGAAACAAGCATGGACCCAGTAAATAATGGAACAGGATTTGTGAGAAATCACTTTTTTAACTTGCTTTTTAACCCAGAGCCCATAATTTAATCCATGCTAGACCACTTTAAGCTTCTAGGCTCGAATGCAAAATCTGTAAAAGTTCTCCAACTATCATGCATTGTTTTAATTTCCCCATATCAGGGGTGGATTGGCCATAGACCCTACAGGGAAATTTCCCGGTGGGCCACCCAAGTCCTCCTCTCTGCCGCTGACTGGGTACATTATGAGCCCTCAAATGTAATTAACGCTGTGAGAATCAGGTACCCAAGTACCCAGCCAGCGACCTGCCCTCCTGAATTCAACTGCTGTGGCCCGCACCTCATCGCCTAAGCTTTCTGCTCCATAGACAACTGGAGGAGGAGGACAGAAAATGGTAGCTATTGATGGCGACCACAGAGGGCCAGCTTTTGGGGCAGTATATTGTGCTACACTGTGTTATTTGGTTTGCTGGGATGGTATTTTGCACTATGGTATTGTTGACCCCTTCCTACTTGTGTTGCCCCACCTTCTGTTAATTTGGACCTGCCTACAAAATGGGGCCACTTTTAGTTTTTTTCCAGGGCCGCTTAAAATTCCCAGTCCACAGGACCTTTGCAAACTCCCTATACAGTCATGGGCAAAAGTTTTGAGAATGATACTGTCACGCTACGGTGTGGGAGGGGAAACTCCACACCGAGCATACACCGATAAACTACAGTGAGATGAAAACCGATCAGCAGGCAAGAAGCCAGTGGCAGGGAAAACCACTGAACCAAGTGCACCGGAAACACCAGAAACCAAACCCAGAGGGCAGAAACCCAGTGAGGCCCGTTCTTCACAGAGCCCCAGATGGTAGGGATGCACTTATCCAGAACTCACTGACTGCACCTCCAGGATGGTCCCGGTGCACCTGGCAACTTACCTGCTGATACTGCTGATAGAAGCACCAGCAGTCCATACACCAAAGACAGGAGCCCAGGCACATGTACTGGAACCGGAACACCTAACAGGACTCAGTACACACAACACACCCAGGAACCAGCTCACCGGCAACAACTCACAGTATCGCTGTTCCCCCTCCGGGGAACCCTGGAGCCCTCTCACCGAAGGCACATACATACAGGAAATGTCTGGACTCCATGTCAGAAGACACATGGCAGTCACAGACCAAACACCCACCCGTACATAAACCACATAACAGGAATAAGGGAAGGGGATGAGAGGACCTCGGGAAGACCTCGATGACATATTAAGTGGCCACAAGGACTGGGCAGATGGAATCCCAGGAAAGGTGCATAGCTCCAGCACCAACGGAGGCTGGAGCACAACTAACCCACCAGGCTAGCAACAACAGAATAAAAGCACCTAGTGACCACACCCAGGTCAATATGTTAACCCCATGAGAACCAGACAGGGAAGGAGGGAAGTATGCAATAAGGGAACATACCAGCAACCAAAACTACACGTTGCCCCTGGCAACCACGGCCTACTACCGCAGCCAGAATGCCAGGACACAAACATGAGCAACATGGAAGCCGTGTCACGGAAAACAACCGAGACACCACCAATTTACACGTTGCCCCTGGCAACCAGCATACAACCAAATCCAGAATACCAGGGCACAAACATGAGCAACATGGAACACGTGTCACGATAACCAGACGGTACGTGACAGATACAAATATTAATTTTTACAAAGTCTACTGCTTCAGTTTTTATAATGGCAATTTGCATATACTCCAGAATGTTATAAAGAGTGATCAGCTTAACAGCAATTACTTGCAAAGTCAATATTTGCCTAGAAAATGAACTTTATCCCCCAAAACACATTTCAACATCATTGCAGCCCTGCCTTAAAAGGACCAGCTAACATCGTTTCAGTGATTGCTCCATTAACACAGGTTTGGGTGTTGATGAGGACAGGGCTGGAGATCAATCTGTCATGATTAAGTAAGAATGACACCACTGGACACTTTAAAAGGAGGCTGGTGCTTGGCATCATTGTTTCTCTTCTGTTAACCATGGTTATCTCTAAAGAAACACGTGCAGTCATCATTGCACTGCACAAAAATGGCCTAACAGGGAAGAGTATCACAGCTAGAAAGATTGCACCTCAGTCAACAATCTATCGCATCATCAAGAACTTCAAGGAGAGAGTTTCCATTGTTGCCAAAAAGGCTCCAGGGCGCCCAAGAAAGACCAGCAAGTGCCAGGACCGTCTCTTAAAAGTGTTTCAGCTGCAGGATCGGGCTACCAGCAGTGCAGAGCTTGCTCAGGAATGGCAGCCTGGTCTCAAGGAGGGCAGCAAAGAAGCCACTCCTCTCCAGGAAAAACATCAGGGACAGACTGATATTCTGCAAAAGGTACAGGGAGTGGACTGCTGAGGACTGGGGTAAAGTCATTTTCTCTGATGAATCCCCTTTTCGATTGTTTGGGACATCTGGAAAACAGCTTATTCGGAGAAGACGAGGTGAGCGCTACCACCAGTCTTGTCTCATGCCAACTGTAAAGCATCCTGAAACCATTCATGTGTGGGGTTGCTTCTCAGCCAAGGGAATCGGCTCTCTCACAGTCTTGCCAAAAACACAGCCATGAATAAAGAATGGTACCAGAATGTCCTCCGAGAGCAAATTCTCCCAACCGTCCAAGAGCAGTTTGGCGATCAACAATGCCTTTTCCAGCATGATGGAGCACCTTGCCATAAAGCAAAGGTGATAACTAAATGGCTCAGGGAACACAACATAGAGATTTTGGGTCCATGGCCTGGAAACTCCCCAGATCTTAATCCCATTGAGAACTTGTGGTCAATCATCAAGAGACGGGTGGACAAACAAAAACCTACAAATTCTGACAAAATGCAAGCATTGATTGTGCAAGAATGGACTGCTATCAGTCAGGATTTGGTCCAGAAGTTGATTGAGAGCATGCCAGGGAGAATTGCAGAGGTCCTGAAGAAGAAGGGTCAACACTGCAAATATTGACTTGCTGCATTAACTCATTCTAACTGTCAATATAAGCTTTTGTTACTCATAATATGATTGCAATTATATTTCTGTATGTGATAAAAACATCTGACAAACACACATAAAAACCAGAGGGCAGCAGATCATGTGAAAATATAATATTTGTGTCATTCTCAAAACTTTTGGCCATGATTGTAGTTACAACCCTGATATAAAATTATATTTTATATAATTTCCTGTTTTTTTGAACAACCAGATGAATCCTTTATCTGCAGATAGATAAAATTCTTCTGTTGTATACATACTGAATGATTAACAAACCTAGTATTTATACCAGCACATGTTTACATTTAGCCAGCATATTTTTTAGTATTATTTAATAGCAATAGCTGGTTATTTGAGATTGTACTTTTAGTGCATTGCACTGTACTGTGGTATAAGCACTGCAATACACCTATTACTACTTCTGTTACTTCACTGGTTAAGCACTGTAATATATGCCATACTACCTGATCTGCTTCTGCAGTGAAATAGCCCATTAAACCCAAATAAAATAAATTGTCATAAATCAGATTTTAATTTTATTGTGGTAAAACACATCAAACTATACACATTGAAGTTAAAAATGTGAATGCTTCACTCAATACAGAACAGGCAGACTTCCAGCTTTCCACCAAACTGATTTGCTTATTCTAGGACAACAGCCGACAGCTTCATGTAATTAAAGGGCCAAGTCAGGAATCCTGTTCTGTAATTTCACAGAGATTTGAATACAAAATGGACCATTCAGTAGCACAGAGCAGCTTTGTTCCTTTCTGCTCCTCTGGGATTGGTCTGCTTTTGTTCAAGCCCTGCTTGTCTATTTGCTTAACCTCTGAAGGTGTGACACAGATCAGCAGCTCCAGCAGAAATAAACTGAAGACCATCGATGAGTGGACCAGAAAATGATTTCAAGAAGCACAGAAGTTCTGGGACAGCGTATATTATGAGATGACAAAAATATGTCAGTTGGTCTTCTCTGCATGCGTGGATCTAGTGAGGTATGACATGCATCTCAGGCTAATTGCCTCTCCAGGGAAAGAAAGGATGGGGCATGTTGAAATTCAACATTCACTATCTTTATTTACTCCCATCTGCAAGGACGGACTGGGAACTTATAGTGGCCCCGGAAAAAAATTAAAATTGGCTGCATGTCCAAATTGACAGGAGGTAAGGATAACTCAAGTAGGTGGACCATACAATACCAATAGTGCACCATAAAATATCACCATAGAAGACCCAAATACCACAGGGCAGCACAATATACTGCCTCAGCAGAACCAAATACCACAGTGCAGTACAAAATACCTCCCTAGAAGCAGCCCCTTTGTGGTCGGACAGAAAGCAACCTGGGGTTGCTGATGTTGATATGGAGTTGTACCTGATGTTGATATGTACCTGGCTGGTGGCTGTGAGGAGGGCTTAGGTGGCTCCTTGGGGATCGGCCCACCAGGAATTTCCTTTTAGGGTCAATGGCCAGTCCACCCCTGCCTAGGGGCGGACTGGGAACTTAAAGTGGCCCTGGAAAAAAAAAAGTAAAAGTGGCCCCATGTTGTAGGCAGGTTCAAATTAATAGAAGGTGGGGCCACCCAATTAGGCAGATTCAACAATACCATAGTACAAAATACCATCCCAGTCAGAACCAAATAACAGTGTAGCACAATATACTGCTCTAAAATTTGTCCCTCTGTGGTGGCCATCAATTCTTTACCATTTTCCTCCTCCAGTTTTCTCTGATTAAGATATGGAGCAGTGGGCTTAGGAGGTGAGGTGCGGCCACAGCAGTTGAATTCAGGAGAGCATCTGCAGTCGCTGGCCGGGTACATGAGAAACTGATTGTCAAAGCGTTATTTACTGTTGAGAGCTCATTATGTACCCGGTCAGTGACAGAGAGGAGGACTTGGGTGGCCCCCTGGGGCACTGGCCCACCAGGAAATTTCCCCGTAGGGTCTATGGCCAATCCGCCTCTGCCCACTGGAAAGCGTAGTGCAGCATGTAGCTGACGGACACCATGACAGACACCGATGGACTGCATTATAAATCAATAGGGTCCATCAGACACCAATGGTGTTCTTTGGCTCTGTCTTCTGCGCCCATGATGGAACAGAAAATGCAATTCATAACTCAGCCTTATGTGTATGGTCAGTTTTAAACATCAGTTTCAGGGTAGGACAGACGAGTAGGCCAGGAGACTGTCAATCACTTGTTAATGGTCATCCTGTTTTCTAGGTTTACCTGCAAAACCATGTGGCGGTTAACAACAAGCAAACTACTGACAATCATTTTATAAACATCTGCAACTTGCACAATCGCTTGGGCCTGCTACATCTGGTCCTATGTTTTTAGTTAAATTTGTCTTTCATTGGGCAATTATGATTATGATCATTTGAAAGGAGGTGATAATTGACCAGTATATATGAGCCTTAAATGATCATGAGTAAAGGTTAGGCCAGATTCTGAATGTGTGTCCCAGTCACTGATTGAAAGGGCACAAAGGGCATGTTTAAAGGGGTATTCCGGTAAAGTAACTTAATTCTGAAAAACTGCATTAAGGCTGCAAGCTGTGACCCAACCAGAACCCATACCTATACATATGATCAGAGCTTCAATTTACCTTACAATCCATTTGTCTAGATCCTGCGTGAGCCTGCAACACACTGACAGTATAATGGCACAAAACTACAATCCCGACAATGCCTAGCTTTCCTACTGTGAGTTTGTGCTTGTTCATGAGTGTTGATGATTACTGATTGGCTGCCTAATATCACAGTCCGGTCACGCCCCCTCAGGGCTCCAGATGGCGACCAAAATGGTCGCCAATGCGACTCAGATTTTGCAAATGGCGACAAGACTTTTAAGTCTAGATCCGGCATTTACCGATACTAGGCTGCGCTACAAATGGCGACAAGACTTTGCACAGCCTAGTAGTGGAGAACATGGTGCGCGCTGCTCTCAGCGCGCTCCATGTTCCCTCAGCAGCACAGGGGAGAAGGAAGCTCTCCCTCCCCCCGTGCTGCTGCTGCCGCTGCCACCAATGGGAGAGGGGAGGGGGAGGCGCACTGCGCCACCAATGAGAGGGGCAGAGGAGGGTAGGGGGAGGGCGCACTGTGCCACCAATGAAGTTAACTCTAATAAACGTAAAGGAGTGGGTGCCGTCGTGGGATCACATAGCCGGCACCCGACCTGTATTATAGGGAGCTCCCATATGCCGCAGTTAACCCCTCAGGTGCCGCACTGCTAAGGCTGACTGCAGCTCTCTACAATACAGGTTGGGTCCCGGCTATGTGATCCCGCACCGGCACCCGCTCCTGTACTTTTATTAAACATAGTCAACTTCATTGGTGGCGCAGTGCGCCCTCCCCCCAGTGTAATAGACACTGGTGGCAGTTGTCACAGGGTCCCCTCCCCCCCCCTTCATTGGTGGCAGTGGCACTTGTGATCGGAGCCCCAGCAGTGTAATCACGGGACTCCGATCGGTTACCATGGCAACCAGGACGCTGCTGGCTGCCATGGTGAGCTCCCTGCTGCCATGTGCACAAAGCATAGGGCAGCATGGAGCTTGTGAAGTCCTATTCACCCTAATAGATCTCTATTAGGGTGAATAGAACAGGGGATTAAAAGATCCCAGGTTCTAGCCCCTAGGGGGCTAAAATTTATTAAATAAAAAGTTACAAAAAAAAGTTTAAAAAAACCAACCAAACAAAAAAAACTATGAATATAAAGCACATTAAATCAAGTATAGGAGACAGCGGTATAACATACCCGGTCTCAATAACAGGGCAACGTGGCAATTGCTGTGGATCGCGCGCCCTGCTATTGAGGCTGGGTATGTTATACCGCTGCCTCCTATACTTGATTTAATGTGCTTTATATTCATTGGTGGCGTGCGCCCTTTCCCCTGCCCCCCCCCCCCCGTTACTAGTCTCATTGGTGGCGCAGTGGCCACAGGTGACCCCACCCTGCCCCCTCTTCATTGGTGGCAGTGGTAGATTTGATCGGAGCCCCAGCACTGTATTGGTAAGCTACCTGCTGCCGTGTGCACAAAGCCCAGGACAGCACGACCGTGTAAATACGCCCGCATCTATTCCGCAATTTTGCAGAATAGATGCGACCACATTCACTTCAGTGGCTGGTGTGCAAACCTGCCGCGGCTCCGCAAGAAATTACAGAACATATCCTATTCTTGTCCGCAACAGCAGACAAGAATAGGCATTTTGAACGGGGCGCCCAGCTGCATGTTCCGCAAATTGTGGAACACATGCCGGGCGGCATCCGTGGTATTGTGGAGCGGATGCGCAATACTATGGCCGTCTGAGCGGCCCCTTAATCACCCTCTTTCCCTCTACTCAGTAATCAGCACTCTAGCATTTCCCTAGAGAATTGATAGCAACACACTGAGCATGCTCGACCTAACAAAGGCTCAGAACTACAGGTCGATGCCATGGTAACTTATGAGGAAACACAGTGGGTAGCAGTGGAAGAAACTACGTTTCTAACTACTGAACGGTAAATATGTGAAATTGACATTATATTAGGTAATTATTGATGATGAATTAGTCTAAAACAGGCATGCTCAACTTGTGGCCCTCCAGCTGTTGCAAAACTACAACTCCCATCATTCCCGGACAGCCTACAGCTATCAGCCTACAGCAGTGCATGGTGGGAGTTGTAGTTTTACAACAGCTGGAGGGGCGCAGGTTGAGCATCCCTGGTCTAAAACATAAGTTATATTTGTGGTGACCGGAATACCCATTTAAACAGGAGCTGGAAGGAGAGAGTAGCTATTTTGGTTTAACTGGACACCCTTTTAAGTGACAGGAGATGAATTCATAGTAGGATATCAGATTAATCAAACCTGCCAGCTTTGATGGGTGTTTTTTTTTTAAGGACATACTATGGTTTTGGGTAATTAATTTGTATTTTCATGGCCCACATGGTTCATCTTGATAGGGATGCAATTCAAAAACAGGTGATCAGACAAAAAGATGTGTAATGAGCCTGGATGAGCCAGTGAAGAGGATGGAAGTGGTAGTGGCCCTGATGAGATGTCGTGTTATGATGTACTCCCTCAGACCATTGCTGCCTGGGGTTTGGTGCAGTGGATATGTGATTTGAAGAATCAGGCCAGAAGTAACCGTATAAAAGTATATACTTGTCAAAAATATAACTTGTGCAAATCCAGCAGTATTAAGTACAAAGTGCAGTTTCTGGCACCAGATAAGGAGGTATATGGTTGCTGACTGGATGGCAGTTCAATGGTACCTGCAGACAGTTGTGGATACAGGAGTCCACTTTAAGATACAAGCTTGATGTTTGTATGACCTGGTTGTCAGCTAGGTGATGGGTGTCTGAGCCGTAGTCCCTCACCTGTAGCAGTGTCTGAAAAACTGTAATTTCACTGATTGTTCTGCTCACTTGGCACACGGATGCTTTATGGAAGCAGTGCTCTGGATTTTGAAGATATCTCTGGAGTGATGGTTTCACAGGGAATTAGATATGGTCGCTAGGAGTTGGAACTCAGGCATAAGCTTCTGCTCCCTTTGCGGTCTACTCAGAAACTCCCCTTCCTGGCAGGATGTAGGACCTAGCCTTGTTTCTGCCAACCATAGCTTTGCTGTTTGGAATGAAGAACCAAAACAATGACATAACATGACATAATACAATAAATATAAAACATTGCAGACACCCCTAGGTCTGTGGTACTGCACATGATGTAACAATTCTATCAGATTTTCAATAAAGTTCTTTTGACAGGTATATTTGAGGGTATTAAACTGACAGTTTTAGCAATAAATAGTCCAATTCAGGGCAAAAGATGTAAAAATCAGAAAAAGTATTTCAACAGCAAGCCACTGCCCTCTAGTGGCATACAAAATACCTGCACTTTTCAAGTAACAAGACTGCAATTCATGGTACCTACAGTGGTTAATCTAGGAAAAATGTATGTAATGTATCAAAAAAAATGCATGAACTGAGAACAGAACAATCTTTCAGAAGAGAATACAGAGGTGTTTTCAGGGCTGGCAGGCTGGCTCCGAAAGGAAACCCCAACTATGTCTGCAATCCTGCAGTTTCAAATTGCTTGGCATCTCTGACCTGGAACAGTCATTGCAAATTCTGGATATAGAGTATCAAAACGGTCTTGGTTAAATAAGAGTATGTGTTTCTTCTCACAAAGTACATCTGTAACACTTGGTTTGCAATATATGGAAAGAGAAAAGTGTGACAGATGGAGCCCGTCCAGTCCACAAACACGAATTCATACCTAGACTAGATATCAGAGCGCGTCAAGTCTCCTTAAAATACTTGGCCAGCAGACTTATGAATCAGGCATGACCTGTACATTTATAATCTGCCCTACTTAGACATTTGCACCCATGGTTATGTCTCTTGTGTAGAGGGAAGACAAAATATACTGAAATGTAAGCACTTCAACGCTAATCCAAATGCCCTCCTATAGGTTCCAGCTGTACAAACAGCAGCATCACTTTACAGCTCTGTCGGGCCCTAGAAAATCTATGGACACTTTCAGTTACATAACTAAAAAGATGAAAGTTTTTTTTATACCTCTATTAGCTGCTGCCCAGGATTATAAAAGCAAAAAGGGACATTTATCAAATCTGCTACGCCAATTTTGTGGCAAAAAATAAGAGACCTTTTGAGTGAAATTTTACAACATTTAGTGAGCTGCACCACTTTCAAAAGCGGAGTAAAAAGACGGTCGGGATTACAGATTAGAACACTTATGTCTCATTTATGATGTGCAACTTTTTAAAAAGTTGCAAAAAAAAGTCACATCTCCATGCCAGGCAACCCCCTGGCATCCTTTCACTGACAGCGGTGAAACCACATAACCGTTGCACTAAATGTAATAAAACCGAGCAACATCTTGATAAATTTGGTGCAAGTGCACAAAGCAACTCCTATGTAAAAAAACATAGCCTCAAACACCTCTAGAATGATACATTCCTCCTAAACCGTGCTTTTCTTTTTTAAATCCAGAAACGACATTCTTGTCTGTTGGCTCTGTCTCGTATAGAAGCTCATCCCCATTTAAGAAAACCAAGCTGACCTACAATACCAGACAAAGACCATAGACAAGAGCCATGGCTCTTCTGGAGAAAAATGCTAGAAACCCGTTTTGCAACGTACTGAACGTGTACGGAGGTGGCATGGTAGAGGTTCTGTAGCTCAGCCTTTGCAATCTGCAGCAGAAGCCAACTGCAAGAGTAGAGATTGGAGCTAGCTCTGATTAAAGACATTTAACCCCTTATACCAAAAGCAGAATCTACAGGTGCACAGCAGAAAATTTGAATATCATTGAAAAGTTATTTCAGTAATTAAATCCAAAAAGTGAAACTACTTATATATAGATTCATTACATAGACTGATCTATGTGAAGTATTTATTTCTTTTAATGGTAATAATTATGGCTTACAGCTAATGAAAACCCAAAAGTCAGTATCTCAGAAAATTGGAATATTGTAAAAAAAAGTGCGATATTGCAGACTCATGTTGTCACATTCAGCTACTCAACACATAACAATTGCAAAGGTTTCATACGCCTTTAACCCCTTCAACCCGGGCCTGTTTTCACCTTCCTGCCCAGGCCATTTTTTGCAAATCTGACATGTGTCACTTTATGTGGTAATAACTTTGGAACGCTCTTACTTATCCAGGCCGTTCTGAGATTGTTTTTTCATCACATATTGTGCTTCATGACAGTAGTAAATTTATGGCAAAATATTTTATTTTTATTTATTAAAAAAAAAATAAAAAAATTACCAAAAATTTGGAAAAATTAGCAAATTTCCAGATTTCAATTTCTCTACTTTCAAAATACATAGTAATACCTCCAAAAATAGCTATTTTACATTTTTACATTCGCCATATGTCTACTTTATGTTGGCGTAATTTTATAAATGTCATTTTACTTTTTTAGGACGTTAGAGGGCTTAGAAGTTTAGAAGCCATTTTTCAAATTTTCAACAAAACTTCCAAAACCATTTTAAGCACCAATTCAGATATAAAGTGATTTTGTGAGGCTTACGTAATGGAAACCACCCATAAATGACCCCATTTTAGAAACTACACCCCTCAAATTATAAAAAACTGATGTTACAAACTTTGTTAACCCTTGAGGTGTTCCACAAGAATCAAAGGAAAATGGCTCTGATTCTGCAGTTTACAGAAATACCCCATATGTGGTGGTAAACGTCTCTATGGGTTTGTGGCAGTGGTCAGAAGGAAAGGAGCGCCATACAAATTTTGGAGGCAGATTTTGTTAGAATTGTTTTTAGGCACCATTTTGTAACTGAGAGACCCTTACGTACCCCTACAGTGGAAACCCTCAAAAAGTGACCCCATTTTGGAAACTAGACCCTTCAAAGAATATATTAAGGGAGGTACTGGCCACTTTGACCCCCTAAGCGTTTTTTCAGAATTTGGAAACACTTGGCTGTGAAACTGAAAAGTTTCATTTCTTCCAATAAAATGTTGCTTTAGCCCCAAATTTTTCATTTTCATAAGGTGTAACAGGAGAAAAGCACCCCATAATTTGTTCCCCATTTTCTCCTGAATATGTCAACATCCCATATGTGGTGGTAAACTGCTGTGGGGGCACATGGCAGGACTCAGAACAGAAGGAGCGCCTTATGGATTTTGCAGCACAGATTTTGATGGATTGGTTTGCTGGAGCCATTGATTTTTATTTTTTTTGAGTTATTGTCTTATGTGGGGGCTAATTTTTTGCGGGATGAGGTGACGTTTTCATTGGTACCATTTTGGGGTACATAAGAC
This sequence comes from Rhinella marina, assembly GCA_900303285.1. NCBI lineage: Eukaryota > Metazoa > Chordata > Amphibia > Anura > Bufonidae > Rhinella > Rhinella marina. The sequence continues at coordinate 657,707 of ONZH01014625.1, forward strand.
TTTTTGATTGCTTGGTATTACACTTTTTGTGAGTCAAGGTGAAAAAAATAGCTGTTTGGCCATAGTTTGAAATTTTTTTTTACAGAATTCACCTGAGGGGGCAAATCATATGATATTTTTATAGAGCAGGTTGTTACGGACGCAGCGATACCCAATATGTCTACCATTTTTATTTTTGTTAAATTTTACACATTAGCTGCATTTTTGAATAGAATTAAATCATGTTTTTGTGCAGCCATTTTCAGAGAGCCATATTTTTTTTATTTTTTTGATCGGGTGGTATTACACTTTTTGTGAGGCAAGAGGAAAAAAAATGGTTCTTTTGGCCTAGTTTAAAGATTTTTTTTTTTTTACAGCATTCACCTGGGGGGCCATCTCATGTAATATTTTTATAGAGCAGGTTGTTACGGACGCGGCGATACCCAATATGTCGTTAACATTTTATTTTTGGAAAGTTTTACACATTAGATGCATTTTTGAACACAATAAAATCTTTTTTTGTGTTATTTTCAGAGAGCCATATTTTTTTTATTTTTCGGGTGATTGTTTCAGGTAGGGTATCATTTTTGCGGGACAAGATGACGGTTTGATTGGTACCATTTTGGGGTAGATACGCTTTTTTGATTACACTTTTTGTAAGGGAAGGTGACCAAAAAATGGCTGTTTTGGCACTGGCGGGGTGGATCATGTGATATTTTTTATAGAGCCAGTCGATACGGAAACGGCGATACCTAATATGTCTATTTTGATTTTGTTCCCTATTTATTACATTTTTTTTACTTTATCGTGTCAAAAGGATGCTTTTTTTTTATCTTGAAACATTTTTTTTGGAAAACTTTTTTTCCCTTTTTTTTTTCACTTTTTTTTAACTTATAGGGGTCTGATCCCCTTTACAATGCATTACAATACTTCTGTATTGTAATGCATTGGCTGTAAGTGTATTACTCAATGTAATACACTTACAGCCTTCTGCCTGTGAGATGCCTAAGGAAGGCATCCGGCTGCCATCTAAGCAATCGGGTCCCCGTCACAGCAGCGGGGGGACCCGATGGACACCCCTTCCCACCGCCCGCATCGCATGTGCCGCAGTCAGTGCTGACCGTGGCACATGAAGGGTTAATGCACCGGCATCGGTGTTTTCACCGATGCCGGTGCATACAGCAGGGGTCCGGCTACTGGGTACAGCCGGACCCCTGCCGCTGATCGGGCGGGCGCAGCACTACGGAGCTGGTCGGGAAGGGGTTAAAGGGAGTCTTTCACTTGTTTAACTAACAGCAGTGCCCCACAGAAGATTGCACACACATCCCAGACATACCTGTGTGCACTGTGTGTCTGTATTACATGTCACATCCCAGACATACCTGTGTGCACTGTGTGTCTGTATTACATGTCACATCCCAGACATACTTGTGTGCACTGTGTGTCTGTATTACATGTCCAGGAAAAGCACTTTTATTTTGCTAGAAAACAACTCCCAAGTGCCCAGCTCTGCTGCTGCAAGTGCCCAAAGCAAACCAGACTGAAGAGGGGAGGGCTGCTTTAGCTGCTCATATCTTGGGATTGGTAGCAGATAGCTTCTTTAAAAGCCAAGCTTTCAAATGATGCCAAAATCACAGCATTATATCCAGTATATCAGAAGATATAGCTGTTAGAAATCGAGTAGGGAGAGAAAGCTGTTTTTAGTTTCACTTTCAGCCGGGCACTTGGGAGCTGTTTTCCAGCAGAATAAAAGTGCTTTTCCTGGACATGTAATAAAGACACACAGTGCACACAGGTATGTCTGGGATGTGTATGCAATCTTCTGTGGGGCCGTGCTTTTAGTTATATAGGTGAAAAACAGTTGAAAGACTCCCTTTAAATGGTCCATCAGTCTGGTTCAGTAGACTACACAATCATGGGGAAGACTGCTGACGTGACAGTTGTTCTGTGGGCTGCGTCTGGAGACAGCATTTCAAGTGCCACCACAACATATCTAAGACATGGGCTACAACTGTTGTGTCAAGCCACTCATGACCCAGAGACAACATCAGAAGTGTCTTATCTGGGCTAAGGAGAAAAAGGACTGGACTGTTGCTCAGTGGCCCAAAGCCTCGTTTTCAATTTGGAAATCAAGATCCCAGAGTCTGAAGGAAGAGTGGAGAAGCACAGAATCCACTAAAGGTCCAGTGTGAATTGATAGTTTGGGAAGTCATGTCATCTGCTGGTGTAGGTCCACTGTGTTTTATCAAGACCAAAGTCACTGCAGCCTTCTACCAGGAAATTTTAGATCACTTCATGCTTCCCTCTGCCGACAAGCTTTCTGGAGATGCGGATTTCATTTTCCAGCAGGACTTGGCACCTGTCCGCACTGCCAAAAGTACCAATACCTGGATTAATAACCACAGTATCACTGTGCTCAATTGGCCAGCAAATTTTTGTGACCTAAACCCCATAGAGAATCTATGGGGTATTGTCAAGAGGAAGATGAGATACACCAGACCAAACAATTCAGAATAAGCTGAAGGCTGCTACCAGAGCAACCTTATATAATAAGGCTGTTATGGGTTTCCATAACACCTCTGCAGTGCCACAGGCTGACCACCTCCATACCACGCCGTAAGCAAAAGGAGCCCCAACCAAGTATTGAATACATATACTGTACATAATTTTCAGTAGGCCAACATTTCTGTATTAATCATTTTTTACATGGCCTTATATAATATTCTAATTTTCTGAGATAACTTGGGTTTTCATTGGCTGTAAGCCGTAATCATCAACATTAAAAAGAAATAAATGCTTGAAATCGATCACGGTGTATAATGAATCCATAAAATATATGTTTCACTTAAAATGAATTACTGAAATTAAACTTTCCAATGATATTTAATTTTATTGACATGTACCTGTAGGGAAAGGGCACCCTTTGTACTCCATTGAGTCCCCTGTAACAATCAGAGTCTTGATAGACAATACCATACAATAGACTTCCAACTCCGGAGGGCAATGTATGTTACCTGTCAGTATTACACTGACAGGTAAAATACAGAAGTATTCCAATATATTTTATCAGAAGATTGTAAGTTCCAGTACCACAGTGGGAAAAAAGTAAACCAAAAATAAATATTTTTGAAAAATAAAAAGTCCCTGATTAACCCTTTCACCCCTGGAGCGGTTTTCGTTTTCCACTGCCTGCCTTTGCAGGGCCATAACTTATTTTTTTCTCATAGCGGTATGAGGGCTTGTTTTGGCGGGACAAATTGTACTTTCTAATAGCACCATTTAATATTGCATATGCTGTAGTGGGGACCTGAAAAAAAAAATCTAAATGGGGTGAAATGTGTGTGGTGGGGGAAGGGGGTTGAAGCAATTACGACATTTATGGGTTTTATTTTTACAGCGTTCCCTATGCGGTAAAACTAACATGTTACTTTCATTCTCTGGGTTTGTACAATTATGGCGATGCCACATTTGTATAGTTTTTCTTGAGTTTTAATACTACATAGTAACATAGTTTATAAGGCTGAAGAAAGACATCTGTCCATCCAGTTCGGCCTGTTATCCTGCAAGTTGTTCCAGAGGAAGGAAAAAAACCCTGTGAGGTAGAAGCAAAATTGTCCTCACTTTAGGGGGAAAAAAAAATAAAAACCTTGAAAAACACTGTTTTCATCACCATATTCTGTCCCCTATAATGTTTGTGTAGTTATGTGTACAGAGCTGTCTCGTGGCTCATTTTTTATAGGACGACCTGTACTTTTTGTTGATAGCATTTTTTGGGGCGTGTATGAATTTTGGATCACTTTTTAATCAATTTTTTTGCGAATCGGACAATATGAACTTTTTTTTAATACTGTTATGCGTATAGGAGAAATATTTTTAGATTTTAATAGTATTGGCATTTTCGCACACTGATGCTCATGATGTTTAATTTCTCTTTTTTAGGCATACTACACGAGCAAATAGAAGTCCAGGTGAACGTTACCTACAGAATGTTATAAATGCCTTGACAAGATGTAGAGGTAACCAAATTACTTTATAATGATGCACTTTCTAAAACGGATTATGAAAATTATGATAACTGAAGCATCATTGGGCTAATTCCCACTCTGAATAGAAAAGAAGTGCATATGTGGCTACAGTCACTGCTTAAAGGACTGACAGTGATCTGTTAGCACCAGATGCCTACTACTCAGTTCAGAGGGGACCCCAGATCATAGGGGTCCCAGCAGTTAGACCTCCCCTGCGATTTATTATCCATTACCTATGCAGTGGATTGGTAATGAATAGTTCTTGTGGGAAAACCCCTTTAAAGGGAACCTGTCACCTCCTAGACCGAAAATAAACTGTTAGCAGTACCTTACTGTAGGGTCCAGTGTGAGGCAGATGCATATCTTTATAGGGACAAGCGATTCTTGTAACAGTGGAAAATCAATCTTTTATTCCTGCAGCGTGCGCTCTCCTCTGTCATCCTGAAGTCAAGGGGGCAGCAGCCTAGTTTCTCCAAGTCAAGCTAGCCACTCCCCTCTTGTAAGTGACTGACACTTCTGCCGTTGGCCGGGGATCGCACAAGTCTCGCGCATGCGCGGTGCGCGATGAGTTCCTGCGCGATCCCGGCTCCGGCTGTTCACATTGCCGGCGCTTTTCTCATTACAGCGCATGATTGATTGATTTTCCACTGTTACAAGAATCGCTTGTCCCTATAAAGATATGCATCTGCCTCACACTGGACCCTACAGTAAGGTACTGCTAACAGTTTATTTTCGGTCTAGGAGCTGACAGGTTCCCTTTAAATGATCATTATGATTATTTTTAGACATTCAATTGAATGAGCCATAGCGTTCAAAGCTGAACAACGGGCCTAATTTATCAAAATTGTATAACAGTAAGAGTCCATTCAGACTGGGCTTCCAATCCGTGCCTCCCTTCTGCAAAAGAGAGGACATGTCCTATCTGTTTCCGTATCTTGTGGATCGTGGAACCATCTGCAAACGGAGTGCAAGTGGCAGACCATAGCACAGGCACGGAGTCCTTAGGTATGTCTGAATGGACCCCAAGACTTTTTTTTGCCAATAGCAACCAGAGCATGTCTGAGCAGTATTAAAAAAAAAAAAAAAAAAAAAAGCTTTCGAATCTATTGGACTTCTTTACGTGCATCTTTTAACCAACTTATGCAATTATTTTCTATTTTTAGATTTCATCCTACTTTCTCCTCCTGTGCTATACTACCACTACCATCACACATCATGAACAGGTGGAGCCAGTGTAATCTAGTGTTGAGCAAAGCAGGCTTCGGATGCGTCATCAGAAGTTGCTTTGTTCAAAACTTCGGAATAATACTGTACAGAGATCAGTCTCCGTACAGTATTAGAATGTATGGGCTCTGATGAGCCAAAGTAAGTTATTTGCAAAGTCTTACTTGACATCGTTGAACTTCAATAATTGATTTTTCAAATGGAAAACCACATTAAAACTTGAAACCGAACTCTGCTTCTGTTCCGACTAGTACGTCATCAGAGCCCATACACTATAATACTGTATGGAGACTGATCTCTGTACAGTATTATTCTGAAGTTTTGAACGAAGCAACTTTGGATGAAGTATCCGAAGCTCGCCTCGCTCAACACTAATCCTAACCTCAGATTCTCCTGAATTTAAGGCTGACAAGACACAAGGAACAAGACCGTGTTCTTGAAATGATAGTTTATTGTTACAAAAGTACCTTATTTAAAAAGTTTTTTTTTTTTATCTCCAATATGGTATATACAGATTTTAACACTGCTTTATACAAACTACACATCTGTCACAAAACACACAAATTCTGACAAACACATTGATACATTTAGACACATCTTGTTCGGGTATTTACACACGTTTACATCCTCTCAGAGGTAAAAAAAAATATATAGATAAGATATAGAGAACATACACAAACCTCTGCATAAAGGAGGGCGTTATTCTCCGTGCATTACAGGATACATTGTCTTCCTGTGTAATCTATGGTCACATGTCACTGGCAGCTACACTTCCACTGTGTTACAGCATCATTAACCCTGTCAGACATTAGATTCTTCTCCTGGAATCCAATCATCTGAGTGATCAGGAGTTATTGCATGTTCTTGGCTTTCCTAACCTTTTGCACTGCCAGAGTTTCAGAAAAAAATAATCAATGGACGTCAAGTAATGAGCTTTTTCCGTGTATATGTTCGGCTTATGGTACGCTTTGAAGATAGTTGCCTGAAAGGAGAGTCCTCCGGGCTCGCAGCCTCCTGAGCTGGTCTTTTCGTTTCTGGGGTGCTACTTTGAGACTCACAATCTGGAAAAACAACACAAAAGTTAACTGCAGCAGATTTTTTTCCTCCTCAGGATCAGTCATCAATATCAGATTGGCGGGGTCCAACTCCCAACATCCCTGCCAAGCTAGACATGTAACTGCTGTTTCATTTATTTTTTAATGTGAAAGGACAGTAATATAAAGTTACTTTGAGGAATTCTGTCAAATTATATTAAAACAGCCTATGAAGTGTGCTAACAAAGCAACAGATATACTGTATTCAGATATACAGATAACCATAAGCTAGAGACAGGTTTCTCAGCCTGCCTTTGCTCTCCCTGCTTTGCAAATCCAATTCATTTTGCTAAAAACCTAATGTTATGTTATTCCATACTGTATTATATCCTCTATCTTCCCAGCACATCTATTGTTAGCACTGGGAACAGAGAGCTGCCGCGGTTCAGTTCTGACAGTAATCGCTGGCTGCCTTGTTCCTCTCCCTACCTTTCCAGCACTAATCAGAAAAGTGTTGGGAAAATAGAATGGCAGCACATGAAATGTATGGAGCATATAACACTAGTGTCTCAGTAAAATAAATCAGACATCAAAGGCAAGCCGAAAATGCTGAAGACAGAATTTCCTTAGCAACACTGTTTTCTAATAAAAAGTAAAAAAATTCCCACTATCTCTCCATTCTCAATGTCCTGATGACAAATGAGGTGACAAGTCATAGCGCAGTGACTCTGTAGGTCACATGGTAATGTGGATGTCTGGAGCACATCGGGGGCAGGTAGGCTTGACAAATGAGAGCAAAAACTCCACCATTAAAGGGAAAAGTCCAATAACCGAAGTATGGCACTAGTGAAAAAACAACTATTCCACATATAGCGGAGATGTGGTGCAACTCAAAACTATATGTCCATTAAACTGAGTCTTTCACCTCATTTTCACCTATATAACTAAGAGCACTGCCCCACAGACGATTGCAGACACATCCCAGACATACCTGTGTGCACTGTGTGTCTGTATTACATGTCACATCCCAGACATACCTGTGTGCACTGTGTGTGTGTATTACATGTCACATCCCAGACATACCTGTGTGCACTGTGTGTCTGTATTACATGTCACATCCCAGACATACCTATGTGCACTGTGTGTCTGTATTACATGTCACATCCCAGACATACCTGTGTGCACTGTGTGTGTGTATTACATGTCACATCCCAGACATACCTATGTGCACTGTGTGTCTGTATTACATGTCACATCCCAGACATACCTGTGTGCACTGTGTGTCTGTATTACATGTCACATCCCAGACATACCTGTGTGCACTGTGTGTCTGTATTACATGTCACATCCCAGACATACCTGTGTGCACTGTGTGTCTGTATTACATGTCACATCCCAGACATACCTGTGTGCACTGTGTGTCTGTATTACATGTCACATCCCAGACATATCTGTGTGCACTGTGTGTCTGTATTACATGTCACATCCCAGACATACCTGTGTGCACTGTGTGTCTGTATTACATGTCACATCCCAGACATACCTGTGTGCACTGTGTGTGTGTATTACATGTCACATCCCAGACATACCTATGTGCACTGTGTGTCTGTATTACATGTCACATCCCAGACATACCTGTGTGCACTGTGTGTCTGTATTACATGTCACATCCCAGACATACCTGTGTGCACTGTGTGTCTGTATTACATGTCACATCCCAGACATACCTGTGTGCACTGTGTGTCTGTATTACATGTCCAGGAAAAGCACTTTTATTCTGCAAGAAAACAGCTCCCAAGTGCCCAGCTCTGCTGCTCCAAGTGCCTGGCTGAAAGTGAAACTAAACAACTTTCTCTATCGACTCGATTTCTAACAGCTATATCTTCTGATATAATGCTGTGATTTTGGTATCAATTGAAAGCTTGGGATGCCAGCTTTCAAAGAAGGTCATTTTTCCATCTGCTACCAATCCCAAGATATGAGCAGCTAAAGCAGCCCTCCCTTCTTCAGTCTGGTTTGCTTTGAGCACTTGCAGCAGCAGAGCTGGGCACTTGGGAGCGGTTTTCCTGCAGAATAAAAGTGCTTTTCCTGGACATGGAATAAAGACACAAAGTGCACACAGGTATGTCTGGGATGTGTCTGCAATCTTCTGTGGGGCAGTCCTCTTAGTTATATAGGTGAAAATGAGGTGACAGACTCCCTTTAATTCGCCTAGTTGTGAGTCAGAGCACCCTGACCTGTGCCCATAAAATAGCATATCACACTTTGTACAAGACGGTGGTGGTGGAAAAGAGTAGCCATAAAGAGGGGATGAATCATCTCCAGCACCACTTCAGATTGCCAGATAGAAGAGGATGGGTGGTGTACTCCACAAGGTCCACCTCCTGCTCAGGGTTAGTTTACAGCTCAAGGACTACAGTGTGTGGCTGTCTAGTTACAAGAGTCTGAGCTTTTGTGGGACAAATTTTATTTAGTGTACATATAACTTATTGAGTGACATTACTGATTTGGGAGGGGGGGCAATTCTGACACTTCATGTAAATAGCAAAATGTGCATTCCCATTCCAGCTGTGGTGAAACTACGACTCCCAGAATGCTCCATTCATTTCTATGGAGTTCTGAGAACAGCCAAGCAAGTTTATGTCTTGGGAGTCGTAGTTTTACCACAGCCACTTCTGCTCCGAAGCTAACATTCTGTCTGAATTGACTGCTGAATTTTTCTTGATGGATCATAAAAGAGGCTGCAGCATGACAAGTGTTTTAATGCCTGTAACGCTCAGAACTTCTCGACAATGTCGTCCATGTTCTTTTATTTCTCTGCATATTAAATGAGGCAGAATTTTGAGTTTTCTCCATATGTTGTGTATGGGAGAGAGCACAGTAGCTAGTCTCCATCCACTAGCTTGTATAGTGTGGGTCATTACGCACATAGAGTTACCAAATATGTGTAGAGGTTTTTATTTTTTCAATGGAAAAAGTTTTTTTTTTTTTTTTTTTTTTAGATTTTTACTTAAAACTTAAACCTTTTTTAATCTTATTAGTCCAACAAGGGTTTGCGATCTTTTGATGGCTCATGTAGTACAGTGCACTATGTACTGTTAGTGGGATAGTGCGCCTCTAGCACAGCCTGACAGGCATACAATGCAGGCAGAACTGGGGGGCTTGATAAGGCCCAGGATGCAGTGTACAGAAATCAGCACCCTGCAGTCTCATTTGTGGGGGTGTTGATGGATGAGGGGGAGCCCGCTCTTTCTAATCCCCTTAGATGCTGTAGTCAATAGCTCTAAGGATTTAAACGTTTAAGATGTTCGAAAAGGAGCCTGGTTGTCATGTAGGGGAAGCCCATGCAGCACTTATTCTAGGCCTTCTGGGGGCCTAGATGGCATGTTAGTGACTGCTGTAACAAGTAGGACAGGCAGTCATTAAGGGGTTAAATTTTACATTCTGACCAGTTCAACTTTCATTAAAGAGGACCTGTCACCACTCCTGACATGCCTGTTTTAATAGCTTCATGCATTCCCCATGTAATAACAATTCTGGAGCATCTATTCTCATGTCTCTATGTTGTGCCATTCCTTTATTATTCCTACTAGAAGTTATGAATTAATTGTTAGCAGTCTGCAGTAAGGGAACAGAGGGGAGGTAACCAGTTGGGGGGTGTACCTGCACAGACTCATTCTATCCAATCAGTGCTGCCATATTCAGACTGTGCAGGTAAACACCCCCAACTGGTTACCTCCCCTCTGTACCCTTACTGCAGACGGCTAGCAATTCATTCACAACTTGGCACAACATAGAGCCATAAGAATAGATGTTTCAGAATTGTTATTACATGGGGAATGTATGAAGCTATTAAAACAAGCATGTCAGGTGTGGTGAAAGGTCCTCTTTAAAATATATAGCTAGGTCTCCAAAAGAGGAGTATTCCAGTTTAAGCAAATTAAAGGGTTATTCTCATTTTAGACAATGGGGGCATATCGCTAGGATATGCCCCCATTGTCTTATAGTGCGGGACCCGCACCTATTTCCAGAACGTAGCCCCCGAACTGAATGAGGGCGCACTGCGCATGCGCAGCCGACCTCCATTCATTTCTATGGGACCGCCGAAAATAGCCGAGCGCTGGCTCGGCTACTTCCGTCGGCTCCATAGAAATGAATGGGAGCGCACCGCTCATGCACGGCCCGGCTCCCATTCATTTCTATGAGCGGCGCGGGGAGCTGCGCCTGGTGGTGGCCGGACCCCCGGAAACCTGGGGTCCTCCAGGCGCAGCGTTCCCCGCTTCGTTCTGGATATAGGTGCGGGTCCCAGCGGTGGGACCCGCACCTATAAGACAATGGGGGCATATCCTAGCGATATGCCCCCATTGTCTAAGATGAGAATACCCCTTTAAGCATATCCACTATATAATGGAAATTGATACCATTCTATGTAGTTTGTGTATCAATGCCATTTCAGTTTCCAACATGTGTTTACAGTCAGTATATTGGAAGCTTCATAGGAAGATTAAAATATGTTCTCTGGTCATAGGATGATCGCACAGGTACAGACCTCAATGCATAGTACTGAGTGCTGTACAGTAAGGCTGGGTCTCTGTGGCAGCAAAGAGTGATCTCCTATAAAAATGTGGTAGAAAACACTTCACTGTTTACTTGCAACTTTCTTTCCTATATGGAAACTTGCAAAACATGCTACGAAGCTGCATCCTCCATAGAGAAACCTTAGAAAGGACACATTGTAGATGTTTTTTGTAGCTGAAAAGCAGGAACGGATCTTTATATAAAGGCAATAAATAATTTTCATTTGTCAATATAATTATTCCACAATGGTGTGTCGATCATTTTTTGTGGATTATTAGGTGCTCACCTTGCTTCTTTCTTTTCGAGGAAGGAGTTTTCCCCTTAAACAGCATTGGTGAATGTGTTAGGGCCAAAAGACCGCTTGCCGACAAAGAATTTTTCAATACTTTGTTTGGTGGGGTAAAGGCTGAAAAAAAAAAAAAAAAGTTTTAAACCAATCTGAATATTTTCGTATATTGACAACGTTGAGTAGAATAGCGTAACGGTTTACTTGAAATACTGAAGACTTCATCTTCACAAGAACTTTGCTGTGAGCAGCTCATATCGGACGACAGTGTTTGACTGGAGACAACATATTCTTCCATGTCCTCGCAGACACCACTCAGTGTGCAGGATCGCTTAGAGTTCGGTTCGTCTTTTGTCGGAGACATGAAATCAAAGCATCGCTTTCTAGATTTAAATAACGTGGCCCCAATTTCAGATTGCCCTTTCCAGTCTATGACTGGTGACTGCTCAGGAAGCTTGGAAACGCCTTCTACTAGGAGGTCTCCCAAAGGGGAAGTATGTTCTAGACTGCCTTCCTCTCCTGACGGAGCACCGCCTACATAGTCCGGATTCTTTTCTGGCTTAAGAACACAAGCTGATTTGACTGGAAATGCTTTCTTCTTCCGCGGCCAGTTATTAATGACATCGCTGCCATTTTTATCCTTGTATTTTGGTGATGGAGTCCATGGACTTACAGCCTCTGCCTGTGATGGAGAAGCAGTACTGGAAGTGCTCCTTTTTGGTGTATACGTCTGGCAGATTAATGTTTGCAGTCCACTTTTTCCAGGTGTATTATAGGAAGATCTGACGCAAGGAGAAGCACAAGCAGACTCCAGCTTCATAGCATGCTTATTACACCACTTCTCCCCAAAAGGGCTTTCATTTCCTTTTTTACACCAAGGTCTGCTTGGAGACTCCGTAGTTTTTGGTAAAGTACCCATATCAATAGTGGAATTAGAGTCTGTTCTTTTAAATCGAAGCTTGGGTAAACCAGACGCTTGCATCTCAAGTTCAACTTCGTAAACTGGAGCAAGATTGAGTTTCTTCTGGCTTTTTGGAGTTGAGAACTTAGCAGGAATCTGTGGTGTTCCAAGACGCGCAGCTGCTTCTCTCTGCCTTCTGTCGACAGTGCATCGTAGTCCATAAGGTGACGTGCAAACTGAATCTCCCCCATCTTTAGGTGTGCATGGCAGGCGGTCCAGTAAACCTGCATCAGAAGACTTCCTCTTGATTAAAACTTTCATCTTCAGATCACAGCTTTCTGTTGGCACAATCTTCGCTTCAGTTATGTCAATACTTTCATCCGTTTGAGAGGTATTAACCAAAGATACGGTACCCTCTGAGCTCTCCAACGATGACAAATCTATCCTTTCACACAAAACAATAGGTTCAAGTTTGCTATTAGGTGACAGAAGTTCATATTTAGAAGAGCTTTTTAGAACTGGAGGAGACAAGACCTTAGCAGTTTCATAGGTCTTTTGCAAAATGGATGTAGATGGCGAACCTATTTTTACTGGACCTTCATCTGCTTCTTTAAGGGGTTTGCTGCTGACAGCGTGAAAAGGGTATTCACGTGTAGCTGCATCTTCCTCAACACTAGGTTTAACATCTTTAAGGATGGATTTTCTAGGAGTTTTCAGTGTAGGCTGACAAGGTCTCATGGATAGAAGGTCTACATTAGAGGTCTTAACAGATTGTGATTGAGAACATTCTGCAGTTTTTCTAGGAGAGAAGAAAGTCACCTTTTCAGGAGTGCATTCTACTGTAAATGGTAATACCGATTCAGCATTCCTTGCTTGTTTCTTTGGTGTTGGGGTTTCAGACACCTTCTGCGGTGTTCGAAGTACGTACCTAGTTGGTGTAGCACACTGTATGTTTAAATTCTGTAACCTAGGAGACTTCCTGGGTGTGCAAGAAAGAGGTGTTCTCTTCGCAGGTGTGCTAGTGCTTGCACTCTTCTGAGGAGTTTTCTGTGGACTTTTGAAAACCTGATTCTGAGATCTGTCCACTACCTCCTTTCGAGGTGTGAATGGCTGCCTTATAGATTTTAATGGTGAAATTAAGCAAATCACTGGTGAGCAGCCATTGCTAGGCGTTGTCTGAGCCAAACGCTCGCTTCTTCTTTCAGCCGATTTAGAGGGAGTCTTTTCCACTAGTTTACATGGTGAGAAAAGACTTCCCAAGTTTTTAGCAGCACTTTTCTCCTCCACTGGAGTTTTGGAAGGCGTCCTTGATGTCCTAGGTGTACGTACTGGTGTGCGTGGTGTACGGGGAGATCTTCGTAGCAATTGGTTATTTTCAGTTGATTGCTCCTTCTGTTTGTTTCTTGGAGTTAACATCTGAGACTTTTCTAATACCTACAAAAAAAACAAACACCTTAAGTGCTTTAACAGTAAAAACCAAATGTGAAATATCTGACAAGTACTGTGCCATTCCTTGAAACATAATAATGACAGCTCTCAAGATCTGTGAACTTCCATAAGACAGCAAATAAAAAAAAAAAACAACAAAACATTACCTTATTGCTGCCAGGATCTATTTCAGCCAACAGTTTTCTTCTTGCTCGTCGTGTTGGAGGACTATTGAGCCCCAAAACCTCTCCAAACAGCAAGCGTTTAGGAGTTTTAGCCTCAGGCTGGGTTTCACTGCCTACAAATACAATGTGACAATTGTGAATTCAGTTTACTACAATCAAAAGCACAACCCCTTATCCCTCAAAAAGCCTGCTATTCTGACCTCCAGTAGGCATCTGCTGGGTGGCAGAGTGGACTCTCTCCAGATTACGGGATTTTGGCTGTGATGCATAAAAAGAAGAGTTTCTCCTTGCGAATGCCAGCTGCTTAAGGCGCGGACTTCTCCTTACATCAAGTTCTAGGGAAAGTAAAAGTTAACACAATCAGTAAGAAGCACTTTGTCATTTGACTTTTTCAGCCAGCAAGTTTCTTCTTCCTGGCTTCCATGAACTTATTTTTTAGCATAAAACCGCCATGAGTTCCATTTTAAATCACCATTTAAATGTTCCATATACTGTATTGTGAATATAAAAAAATAAAAAATAAAAAAAATATCAAGAGCAACCGGGGGGAAATGGGGGAGTCGGACAATACAAATAATTAGAAGAAAACATTAACTCCTTTGCCCACTGTAACATAACTAAGTCATAGGTTCGCAGGAAGTGTATAGAGATATAGATTTTGAAAGTAGATAAAAAAAAATTAAAAAACACTACCTATTTATCCTATTTAGAACATGTAATACATTAATATTATCAGGATCATCATATCTGAAACTGTCCTAATAATTAAAATATTGATTTTTCAGTTGAGGCTAGACAGGGATGCATAGTATAGATAACTTCAGCTGTCAAGCTCCAGGGTTGTACTGCGACAGCTCATGTGTGAAAACAAGGCCATGTGATATTACGTTCCCATTCTGGCCTTGTCACTCACAACTTGGGGGGCAGGCAGTGCTAAGATACAGGGCAGAGCTTTTAGAGCAACAAGGTGCAAGGGTGCCAACCCTCATTGCACCAAAGAGCAAATCTGCATATGAGAATAGATGATTTTTCTCTGCCACAACTCTGGATAGGGATAGAAACGTTCGGAACAGAAGAAATCTGACAGTGCTCTTCGTTTAATACAGAGATATGTGCTGACAGATTAACTTGAAAAGGCCACTAAATCAATAAAAAAAAAAAAAAAAAAAAAACATTTTCTTCGAGTCTAAAAACCTGCTGTGAGATCAAGTGGGAGTTTGTAAACGGTAAGTAAATTAAAGGTAATCTGGATCTGATTTTGGACCATTACCTACAGTTACACATGAGCAGTCTGCAGATATGGAGTCCAGATACATTTATTTTCACACTGCCCCCCATCCTTCTGCTGTCCGCTCTCAGAACCAGGACTGCTGTGCATGCACACACAAAGCAGCCCAGCAATCTGGACTGTTAAAGGGGTTGTCTGGGTTCAGAGCTGAACCCGGACATACCTTTAAATTCACCCAGGCAGCCCGCCTGAACAGGGCATCGGAGCATCCTATGCTCCGATGCCCTCCTTTGCCCTGCACAAATTAACGCAGGGCAAAGACATTTAGCCCGGTTCCGGTGACGTACCGGGCTCTGCAAGGCGGAGGCTTCTGCCCGGCAGTGAGCCTGGTGACGTCACCGGCGCTGATGGGCGAGCTTTAGCGCTGCCCTAGCCAGTAAAACGGCTAGGGCAGCGCTAAAGCCGGCCCATTACAGCCGGTGACGTCACTGAACTCACTACCGGGCGGAAGCGTCCACCTGGCAGTGTGTTATGTAAACAAAAGAGCCCAAAGAGCCCAGTGTGTTATGTAAACAAAAGAGCCCAAAGAGCTGGATCGCGCAGGGCAAGGGAGGGCATCGAAGCATGAGATGCTCCGATGCCCTGTTCAGGCGGGCTGCCTGGGTGAATATAAAGGTATGTCCAGGTTCAGCTCTGAACCCGGACAACCCTTTTAAGTTCAGTGCAGCTTTGAGCACCGACAGCGGAGGAACCAGGGGCAGTGGGAAAACAAAAAAAATAAATAGTGATCTCTACACCATATCTGCAGTACTACTGATGTATTATGGAAGATAACCTGGGTGATTGACGTACAATAGCTAGATAGCGTTGGTAATGAATGTACAGACTCCTGTAAAGTAGTCTCCATCAGATGTAATAACTCACCAATACTGTACAATACTGGTAGAACTGAGGATCAGATTCCCTCTTGTATAAGAAAGCAGTTACCTCTTAAATCCTTTTCTGGAGATTCTTCAACAATGCTGACATTTGATGTAGACTCACTGCGCCTACCAAAGCAAAGTGAAAAGAGGAGCGATGTTTTATACATGTAATCTTTAAAAGTATAAATTGATATTAGTCCGCTAGGTTTTATATAGGGATATAACCTAATCACAAAAAATAAACTTTAAAAGATTTGTCCAGCTATTAGATATATCAGTGACAAGGAAAACAATCAAAACTTATGGTGAAACGCAGCACTCTAGACAGTAGTGCAAGTAGTCTTCTAGTCAATAATGCATTCAACTCCATATGTTAGTGCTCAAAATGTGCAAAATTGTAAGAATACCCATGTGGCCAGAAAACTGGCTTAAAAGCCCATAGGTTTTGCAATAAGCCAGGACCCTGACCATCTCCGTTTGGTGGTGGCTCCCTATGCACATATTTCTATTTTTCACTCTTGACCTCATTTACAATCCTTGTAAAATCTGTAAATGGAGTCTGTCAGGTTGTTTATACTAATCTGCAATGTTGGAAAATGACGCTAAACATCTTTGTTGTTTTAATCTTTATAAAATGTCTAAGAAAAGCACCTTTAATCCAATAAAAAGCAACTCCCATGTGCCCAGTGGGGCAGCTTTGCTTTTGAAAGTACAAGGCTTCCTCACCCTCTCCCCTGACATCAGGTTGATGCAGACAGCACACAGTGGGGAAGCGATGCACTGACGTGACATAAGTGGCAAGGAAACCTTGGGAGCTTAGAGGAGGCGCATACAGCTGGGAAGGGCGACGGGCCTGTGCACTTTCAAAAGCAAAGCCCGCCCTGCTGGCCACATGGGAGCCATTTTTCATAGGATTAAAGATGCTTTTCCAGGACATCCCATAAAGAGCCAAATTATATAAAGGTATATTTAGCATGCCTGTACAATGTTCTGATGGCCACTGCTGGTAGTTAGATTAGAGAAAAATACCAGACAGACCTTTATTTAAGAAGTACCAGAAGTGCCTCCAAAGTAG
The DNA here is from genome assembly GCA_900303285.1 of Rhinella marina. Classification (NCBI taxonomy): domain Eukaryota; kingdom Metazoa; phylum Chordata; class Amphibia; order Anura; family Bufonidae; genus Rhinella; species Rhinella marina. Next base: position 674,573 of record ONZH01014625.1, read on the forward strand.
GTCATCAATACCAGATTGGTGGGGGTCAGGCATCTCTGCGACAGCTGCCGGAAACACAATGGACGGAGCCAGAAGCAGAAGCCTCCTTCCACTATGTAGGGGACTTGAATGGCAGATGAGCTGAAGGAGGTTGGAATGGCCATTAGTTGATGCAGTCTGCAAGTCGATGGAGCCTTGTTCTTCCAAGTTCTGTGTTGTTTTCGTTGCCAAAGGCTGCCAAAAAAAACTGCACGGTGGGGAGTGCCTGACGCCCACCAATATGGTATTGATGACCTAGCCTAAGGAAAGGTCATCAATATCTAAAAGCAGGACAACCCCAAATCTGTTTCACCCATTGTGGTAAAACATTTGCTGCACATTTTCAAATCCTCAGAAAGCTCTATTCTGGTGTGGATTTGTTTCAGATTTTACCCTTGTTAATGAAAAGTGAGAAATTCTCGGTCAAATCCACAGTAAATTATGTATAGTAACCTGTACATTTTATATGTTCATATACCACTTACCGGCCTTTAATCTGCCTGTACAGCAGTCTGTTGGTCATCTGTTTGTGTGCAGGCGTTTCTGTCACTTTCTTTGTCAATAGTTTATAATGATCTAACAAATAGGAAATAAACAGCAAATCACAAACCGTTGTTTATACTGGAAAAAATAAAACAGAACGGAGCTGAACTAGTGCATATCTCTATCTATCTATCTATCTATCCATCCACACACACACAAGGTTCTATTTTAAAAGGGGTACCTGGACTACTAGGGACCCACCGATCACTAGAATGAGGGTCCGTGTTCTCCTGTTTGAATGCAGAGGCGGATAAGAAAGCAGACTGCTCCTTCATTCAACTCTATGAGGCTGCTGGACATAGAGTTCCCATACTTGGCAGTCTCTGGAAGTCCCATACTTCAGTGACAGCAGGTAGGCTTGACCGCCATGCCATTCAAATGTAGGAACACGGGCCTGCAGGTCGCTGATTATACACTTATTTCTCTATTTTGTGAATATGGGATAAGTTGCTGTAATGGGATAACCACTGCTTGTAGCTTCAGTTTACACAGCATCCATCTTATCTCATATGGCAGCTGTTGAATTCCACTTACTTACTGAACACTGAAAAATACTGGCCAAGTTAAAGGGGTTCTCTGGGAATTAAGAAAATTAAAATACGTAAATATTACTTTATTATAAATATATTCCCAATTACCTTTCATTACTTATAATGTCTCGTTTTGTCTGGGGAGCAATCATAGGAAACAACATGTCCACCATCCTATTAGTGCACACAAAACCCGTCCTAATCACACAGCAGGACAAGTTACTTCACAACACTCAGATAAAGAGCTGCCTCATCCTCCTCTCTGCTCGTCAGGGATTATGATCCTGAATACAGCTGATAAGAACTTCAGCTGAATCTCTGTAGGAATGGAGTTCAGGAAGAGACATGACGGACAGGACAGTCTGTGGTAATGGAGACTGCATACAAGTGCTGCTCCTCATCAGCCACATCTGCTCATGAACTTCATTCCTACAGAGATTCAGCTAAAGATCTTATCAGCTGTATTCAGGATCATAATCCCTGACAAGTAGGAGAGGAGGATGAGGCAGCTCTTTACCTCAGTGTTGTGAAGTAACTTGTCCTGCTGTGTAATTAGGACAGGTTTTGTGTGTACTAATAGGATGGCGGCCATTTTGTTTCTCCTGATGATTGCTCCCCAAACAAAACGATCCATTATAAGTAATGAAAGGCATTTGGGAATATATTTAGAATAAAGTAATATTTAAGTATTTTCATTTTCTTAATTCCCGGAGAACCCCTTTAAGCTGTGGCGGCGAGGCTTAAAATAGGCCGTAGTAAAATAAATACCCCCGTTGGCACCTCCTAGTATTAAAAATGCCCCAGTAGTGGACCCCAGTATTAATAATGCCCCAGTAGTGGCCCCCAGTAAAATTAATACCCCTATTATTGCCCCTCTAGTAGTATTTTTTCCTCCATTAGTGGCCCCCAGTATTAATAATGCCCCCATTAGAGGACACAGCATTATTAATGCTGCATTCCCCACATTTCTTGTGCAAAAGAAAAAAAAAAAGAAATAAAGCTCATCTCCTCCATTTGATTGCACCACAATAAACACTCGCTGCTCACTGGATGCGCAGAACAAGACTCGAGCCCCATTTTACAGTCAATGCTGTGAAATGTCATCATGCTGGGGCGCAGGTCCTGTGCGTCCAGTGAGCAATGAGTGTTCCCTGCGGTGCAATCAAATGGAGGAGGTGAGTTTTATTTATTTTTTAACACAAGCAGAAGAGGGGAGCAAAGTCTGTACTAACGAGCGCTCCACAATGGAAGCGCTCATTAGTAATGGTGCAAACTACGCACAGGCCACACAGAGGGCTCCGAGTAGGATAGAGGATAATGTTATCTGGTATAAAAGGGATGGGGGAGAGGATGAAGAACAACAGATCATGGCAACCATGTTACCATAGCTAGAAGCTGCTAGTGAAAATGATTCAAATGAGCAGAAAGTTCAGGGATAGTGAGCAGTGGAAATCCTAAACTGGAGAGGCAACTCCTTAAAAGAGGACTCTCCACTCTTGACATGCCTGTTTTAACAGTTACATGAGTCCCCCATGTAATTAACAATGGCAGACTGGTTACCTCCCCTCTGTACCATTACTGAAGACTGCTAGTAATGTTTTCTTAACTTCTAGTAGAAATAATAAATTAATGGAACAACAGAGCCATAAGAATAGATGCTCCAGAATTGTTATTACATGGGGAATACATGAAGCTATTAAAACAGACATGTTAGGAGTGGTGAAAGGTCCTCTTTTCCTCTTTAAAAAGTGTTGTTCACCGTTCACCTTTACATTTTATTGTTTTATTAAACAGACCCCCACAAAGCGACCAGTTTGACCTGAATATGATGCAATTAAAACAAAAGTAGGACAAAAACTTATAATAAATTACCTTTAGTCCCATCATGACTCTTGCTACGCTTATGCTTTAGGCCCTCCACCGCTGATACAGACTGACTTCGTAGCATCTTACTGCTTCTCCTTGTTGGGGAGAGATTCTCTTGGACAAATAAATTTCTTCTTACTTTTGTTGCTAAAACAGTACAAAAAGAAAGACAAAATTTTCAATTACTTGCATCAACAAGCTTGCCGAGATGGTGGCATCTAAGGGAGTTAAACTGCTAGAATGCTCTTCGATCCTGGAAGCGAGAGCAGGGTGCAAGATGTATAATACAGGTGGCACCCACATATGATAGTAAGGGCACTGCTCTTGAGCCCTCGCCATCACAGCTCAGTCATATTATGTCGCTTCACTTTAGGCACACTTGCAAAGAGAAGCATACTTATCTGCTTCCTAGTGCTGGCTCCCAACTACTTCTCACTCTGGGGTCAGCTGCTCCACTCCCAGGATGCAAACTTTCATTTTTCTGCTGCTGCATCCAATTGCTGTCTGCAGCAGCAATCTGCTCAGCTTGCATCACATGACCATTTGACATGATGCAAGGGGAGAAGGTCACCACCGCAGCCAGCAATTGGCTGCTGCGTTGTCAAAACATAGCTTTACAATCCTGGGAGTGCAGTGGAGCAGCTGAGGCCACGGAGAGAAGGGGCAGGGGAGCCTGCGGCGAGAGGCAGGTAAGTATACTTCACAGATCTGCCCAAGGTGGGACAGAACCCCTTTCAGCTTACGGCAGCTCAGTGCACACACAATATTACATGAATAATTTTCCAAGCAGATAAAAAGTAGAGCATAACTCCCTACCTTCACCATCTTTCTGAGTCTGTGCTGGCAGAGGCAACTTTAATTTCTCAACCATTACAACAAGATTAGAGCTTGAGTTTTCCTAAAATAAAAAAACAACATGCATGCACTGAAAAATCATACATTACACCTTATTGCACAGACTGCTTCTAATGAAGCCAATTTTTGATGATTTACATACCTAATAAAGCCAAAGCAGAACAAAAGTAAACCAATTTTAATATACACTGAACCAATGGTCATCCAAAGAAAGCAATCTTAGTTTGGCATAACAGGACTAATTTTATAAATAAAAAAACAAAAAAAACACTCATTTCCTTTTCTCCACATTTAAAAGTAACATACAACATGTAATTGTTCAATTAAAATGAGTAAGCTCATTTGCCAAGACCAATTCTATGCTGTTCTTCTTACCCTGGTAAGTGGCTTCTTTGGTAGTTCAATCTGCCGCAAACTCTGTGAGGGCTCTGCTATACTTCTATGTCTTGTCATAGTGCTCGTTCTTTGGAAGCAAACATGAGAAATAATCATTAAGGTTATATGATAAAATATCTAGTCATACAGTATCCAGCAGACGTCTACCTTCTTTTTTTAGCTGATCTGGTTCGCAGCTCTTCGAGCTGATCCTCTTCATTAACTACTGGATGCACACTTGGAACCCTTGAGATAGATGGCTGAGAATACCCGGGAGTCTTCCCATCTAATATAAACGAATCATCTAGATCTGCAGGAAGGACCAATTTCAACTCTTCAGGAAGCTGTGTACCCAGACTGAAATATACGTCTGCCAAGATTTTGGGAATGCTTCCTATGTACCTGCAAGCAGAACAGAAATCAGAACAATGTCAAGAATTGGACTTTGGCTTGGAAATGGTTTGGAAATTGGCAGTTTAGTGTTTAGGATTTAAAGTGTATGTCTACCAATGGACACTATTATTTAGTTTCTATACTGTATATGTTTGCAGGTCTAGTGTAAAATAAAATTTAAATTATGCATTCACACATCAGTAGTAATAAGTCAAAGCAACTAGATTAATCATGAATAGAGGTGGAGGGACACAACATAAATTGTCTCCCACTAACAATGCTGCTCTAACACCTCTCCAAGGGAGTTTAGATTTCATCATGGCAACTTATTACCTCCATGCGGTCCTTGACCTTGCCTTGATTATGATAAAGGATTATGCTAACTTAACTTAATGTTATGCAGCCAACCAGAAGGGGGGGGGAGGGGGGAGTATATCTGGTCAAAACATCAGAGGAAGAGCCTGCAGCCAATTGGGCGGTTACGTGATCTCAACCAGGATAGCAGAAGAGTAAGTACTGCATAAAGAGTTGTTTGTACACAGGTTAGCTGAAAGAGACTTAAAGAGAACCTGTCATCCACTTTATGCTGACCTCATGGAGGGCAGCATAAAATAGTGACAGAAATGCTGATTTCAGCGGTGTGTCACTCATGAGCTAAAAGTAAGTGGTTGCTGAGAACCAGCATCATAATCATTGCAGCTGAGGCCTTGAAAAGAGTCAAATCTACCTTAGAAGAGTCATGGTTATTCATGAATTCCTGCTCTCCTGTCCATCTGCTGATGGTTGGCAGTTATCTCCTAGAGAGAATGGGAGAAAACTAGGTAGAAGACTGTCAGTCATCAGCAGGTGGGCAGGGAGAGCAGGAATTCATGAATAACCATGACTCTTCTCCGGTGGCCGTGACTCTTTTCCAGGCCCAGTCTGCAAGGATTGTGATGTTGGTTCTCGGCAACCACTTACTTTTAACTTATAAAGGACAGACCGCTGAAATCAACTCACCTGTCTCTACTTTATTCTGCGGTTAGTATGGGCAGCATAAAGTTGATGACAGGTTCCCTTTAAGGTACAGGCCCAGAGAACCCCTTTCTGCCAGAACCCTTCTCCAATATGGCCAGACCTGCGGAGGGAAGCATACTTACCTGCTCCCTGGCGTTTGGTTTTGGCTCCTTCGTTCCCTGTCATTGCCTCGCTGGTCTCTGTGTGTCAACATCCTGTTTGACAAAGGTTACGTGGCTGCTCCAGTCTCCATGTAAAGTCCCTCATGTGTAACATCACTGCATCAGCGGCCCCGTGAACTAGATCAAACAGGATGTTGACACATGGGGACTGGAGTGAGGCTGCAGCCGGGAGAGAAAAATGGGAAACAGGCAAGTATGTTTCCAAAAAAGAATCCCCCCCCAAAGGTGAACAACCCCTTTAATCTAATAAAAGGTAAGCAGTAAAGTTAAGCAGTCAACGATATAGGTAGCCAGTCTCATAACGGCAAAATCACTGAATAGTCAGTACCTAAAACATTTAACAAAGAAAAAACAACCAAACACATACTCTGTCAAGACTCCAGCCAAAAATTTGGTCAAATATGAAGGATCTTCTGTCAATGAAATAATTCGGAGCATGTCTGTAATCTGAAATGATACGAAAATTCAGTTAATGTATAGACTGTATTAAAGAAAACAAAAATACTACAGAAGAGGGGAGACCCCCCCCCCCCCCACTGACTTCCATAAGGTCAAATCGGGCATAAAGACCGAGTGTCGAATTGAAAAACTCACTGAGGGTCCTTACATGCATGAATTCTGTCTTACAGGTTTTTACCACTAAAACAAACTCCATGATAACTATATTTTTTTTGCATGTTCTCCATTGGACCAGAGGAGGGAGTCATACTTCCCTGATCTCTATTGCTAGGTTCTGGCTCCTTTGCTCCCCGCAGGCTACTGTAGCTCTCAGGTCTCCATGTGACAACATCTGGTTTGACGCCAGTCATGTGGCCATGTCTCCCATGCATCACGTCACTGGATCACTAGATGTTGACAATGGGAGACCTGTGAGCCGCAGCAGGCCGGTGGGAGCGAAAGAACAGGAACTCAGTAATTGAGATTAGGCAAGCATGATTCCCTCCACAGGTCTGGGCATGCTGTGGGGTCTGCCCAAGAGGCACCCAGAGGTGAACAAACACTTTAAAGAGGTTGGCCAGCTTCAAGATGTTGACAACCTATTCTCAGGATAGGTCATTAACATCAGATCAGTGAGGGTCTAACTTCCTGCACTCCTACTGATCAGCCGCTGGTGGCGGAAACACAACAAATGACAGGAGTGGACTTGAATGGGTGCTGAGCTGCAGGCATGACCACTGCACAGTAGATGGAGCCTTCTGCTTTCTCTTCAGTCCACTGTGTTGTTTCTGGAGTGAATGGGAGGGTAAAGCTGTAATTAGCCTGCACTGCCAGAAGAAAGACGACCGCATACTCAGGTAAACATTGAAGAAAATGCAGTGCTCGTACGAACAACGAGGCTTCTTCAAAAGGCTGATCGGTGCAGGAACCAAATGCCACCAACCTGATGTTGATGACCTATCCTGAGGATAGTCTTCAGCACCATGAAACCACACCAAGCCCTAATAACGCACAAGCATTTAATCATCTCTTAACTGCCTACCTCTTCAACAACCTGCTCCAGCCCATCTTCATCAGCTTGGACAGAAGGACACTGTACACAAAGTTCCAGTCTTAGCAATGCTTGAATTTGACATCTAAAATAAAACACCATGATTAGCACAGAAGTGCATCACCTAGTAATGAAAGATGGAGCAACAGTAGATTTACTTACTCTCTAAGTTTAGCTGCTTTGTTCTGATTTTGCCCATAAACTTGTCTTATCACTTTACTGGTCTTCAGTAGAAGTTTCACCTCGTCCATGCAGTCAGACTGTAAAACATAAGAAATGTGCTGCACACGACCACATCTCCTCATGCATTTAGACAGACAAACAAAAACTGGAATTTTATATTCACCTCTATGTCTTTACTGTTGACTGATTTCAAGAAGGACTTGATGGTGGTTAAAGCATTCCTGACAAATGACAGCAATGAATCCTCTTCTCCGGACACCATTTTATCATGGTCCTCAATTAAAAAGGAACGCAGCTCCTCTTCGGACTTGAAACCTATATATAGATGCTTGTTACAAACATTTGTACAGAATAACCCCTTACATTATGAGCATGAGATACTGTATATAAAGGCGTGTCAAGTTTAGTAAGTCTATTCCAATTAACTACTCATTTGCCTTTATAAGTGCACCATCAAAGAAAGCCATACAGATGTGCGACTATTCCATATGGGACAGACCTTTCTCAGGACACTGGACAATGTACGCCAAATGTCATATTAAAGCATTCATCAGTAATATCTGTAAACGTTACAAAGTGACAAATACTGTTACAAACGGAAAGTGTTTGAATACACTTTTTATAAGTGCACCGGCGCTGTCCCGTCCCAGGTAAGCCTTCCTGCGGTAGGATGTCTTCACAATAACAGGACAGCACTCACAGATCAGGCCACCACCATCTTTATGCCATACATTTCAGCAAACCAGTTCTGCCTAAAACGTTGCAATTACTCCCAAATGTGAATACCTTATGTGGCATTATTTTAACAAAAATCCTAATTGCATCTGATTTACGAATGCTGTCCCGGTATTGTGAATACAATTGAAAGTATTTGAACAAGGATGCCAAAAAATAAATTAAAGAAATGCTGACCTGTTGGCTTTCTTGCCTTTCCTTCAGGCTTCTCTGAAGATCTCCTCTTTGCCTGAGAACTCTTCTCAACTGGGGCCCCTTCAGGTTGCAGTTTCTGTGCCTTTGAATTTAATCTGGCAGCATTTAACATTTGCAGTGCACGGGGCATTGTTTTCATCTTCTGTCTCACAGGAGTACGAGGAAGACCTAAAGAAATAACAAATGAATAAACGACTCCCAGCTTATAGATCCTGGGGGCAAAGCAATTTTAGATATAGCGTTTATTAGTTGGATTACAGTGGCACCTCTTCAAGATTTAAAGTGCACCTCCTGTTGTAAACACGTTTTCATAAACATATAGGAGAACATATGAAACTTTGTATTATATCTTATTAAAGGGGTTTTCCGGGAGTTAACTACTGACGACCTCTCCTCAGGATAGGTCATCAGTATCCGATTGGTGGTGGTCCGACACCCCGATACCAAGCACAGCCGCTGTACAATGTACAACTTTGTGCTGAGAGAAAGCCTCAGTGCTCACGGGAGCGCCGGTGCCTTCTCAAACAGCTGATCAGTGGGGGTCCCGGGTGTCGGACCCTCACCGATCAGATACCGATGACCTATCCTGTGGATAGGGCATCAGTAGTTAACTCCCAGAAAACCCCTTTAAAGAAAAATGCTTCCTCATGGGCTTCTCAGGCTCCTTTATTCCTTCTTCCCTTCACTCAGCCTCCAATAATAGCACCTCCTCTGTCTCCATCCTCACATACAAAAGTCTATGGAGAAAGAAGGAGGGATGAGGAGGCTGCTGCCAGATAATTGGCGATTTATCCCCTAATGGCCCCTTTACACAGGCCAATTATGCAAGTTCGACAAGTGCCTGCTCATCATTGGAGGAGACAGCTGCATTTATATGCAGCTATCTCCTCCACAGTATGGAGAAGAGCAACTGCTAATGCCATCGCTGGTCCCCACATAGAACCATTGTTTACACAGCACCACCTGCTGTCGGGAAGCCATTTTCGTGACTGAATGATGCAAATACCGGATGAATGAGTGTTTTGGGTAACCGGCAGCACCTTTACACCGCCAGATAATCACTATGAAGACTTATTAGCGATCATCTGGCTGGGAATCGGCCTCTTGTAATAGACCCTTTACTCTGAACAGTGGTAGATCTTTATCCAATTAGAACCTGCAGTTTGTGTGCCATCATCCAGCAGTCTCCCTTCCAACCTTTCTTCTCGCCATAGATGTCAATGTTAAAAGCAGACAAGCCTATTTTTAATTAGATATATTATAAAGCATTCTTACATTCACATGCACTATTCATTTATTAAATGTTTTATAATTGGAGGTACACTTTAAAAGAGGATCTGTCAGCATTATCGACCCTCTCAAACCAGGCAAATTGTCTGGTAGGGTTGATCAGTCTGAGTAATATGATACATACCTTCATGTTGAATAGTTGCAAAGATATATAATTATTTTACTTATGTAAAATGACCTATTTTGTGCACCAAGGGGTTAGCCATGGCGCTAGTAGCACCGCTAGTACAATACCCCTGTGTTCTGCACACGCCCCCATCCCATCTTGACCTATGTCCTTGGGCCAACACCTAGTTGGCCCAGACTCTGTGCAGTGGATCTAATGAGTGCTGCGTTTAAAGCTCACCAGATCCACAATAGACTGCACAGGAGCCGAGTCACTGAGCCAACTCTGTACTTGCAAAGTAGATCTGCTGTTTCTCAAGCTTGGCACTCGGCACTTTAGCAGTACTCCTAGTACTATGGCCAGCCCCTTTGTGCTCAAAATACGTAAATTGCATAAATATAAAGAGTTATATTTCTCAGCATCTATTCAGCCTCAAGAAATAAGCAGAATATTTTTCTCAGCATGATGAACCCTGACTTAATATGCCCGATTCAATAGGGTAGATGATGGTGACAGATGGCCTTTAAGACAAAATTTGTCAAAAAATAAAAATACATCTATTGTAAATTATGTGCAAGGTATTTAAAGGAGTGGGTCAAAAGCCCAGGTGGAAGCCAGGAGCAGAATCTGGCACTTCTGAAGTTTCAGCACAGAAGGCCACCTGTTCCTGACCGTTTCAGGGCCTTCAGGCTCAGACCCGGAGAAGGGTTTATGGTGGCTCTTGTGCTTTTGGGGAGGGCTTGTGATACCCAACATTCTTGAACACTTTTTTCCACTTTGGTGAGTAAAGTAAAGAACTAAATAAGACTGACAGGAACTTACGCTTCTTTTGGTTCTCCCCTTGTAGTGTAGTGCCAGACTCATCTGTTTTCTTCTGGTAATACTCAGAGAGGCAATGTGTTACTTCTTGGTCACTTTTCTGGTCATCTTGATCAAAAGATGCTGCACTTATCAACCTGAAATAAGAAAAAAAAAGCCTTTAAAGCCTAGAAATCTATCAGGGAATAGCCTGCCGGATCTAAAAGTGTTAGTGTGAAAGTAGCCTAATGGAACAGCACGCAGCAGCCATGCCTAGGTCAGTAGAACAGTGGCCAGATATCAGTCACACTATCGACCAATAACCATGTATCTGATAGTTTTCTTACCGAAATGATTCCATCAGATTACTGCTGGCACCAGACAGTCCAGATAACGGGTACCACTTTTCAATAGCAGAGGAGCTCCAGTGACTACTCTGAGACAGTTCTTGTTTAATCCACTCTGGCATTAAAACTTCTGGGAAAAAAAAAGTTCAAAAATTCAAATCATGAACTCATGTTTTAATAATATCCAAGTAACAACTAAAGGAACTTTGTGAAACTTCAGAATACATCAATGATTTATTTTTTTTTTAAACTGTACATTTTTATTAGCTTTCCAGAATAACATAAGAAAAATTAAAAATAAAATACATATTGAGTGAAGGACTGTTGGTCAGTAAGGGTTGAAGCTCACCGGGCGTCTAGTGAGCTTCATCCCTGCACTGCGCCAAACACAGCGGCAATCGCACTGCTGTGATAACACTACATGTCTGGACCTGTCAAAGAGGTGGGGGTGCGGCATGTAAAGAGTGAGCGGTGCAACGGCAATGTCCTTGTCGCACTAGGGACTTATTTACTTATGATTGAAAAGCGGTTTTCTCTGCAATAAGACCACAGAGCGACATGGGAGAAGAACAGATTCAGCTGGGAAGGGCTCATCACACATGTAAGCAGGTTTTAAATAAGTAGATTTGATGACAGATTCCTTTCAATACAGTAAATAAGGACATTATAACTAACAGTAATGAAGGTGGCTGAACCGCAGAGAAAAGTTGTGTATTTTTTTTTCTTGGAATAATGTTTTAAAGTTTTCCAGGATTATCATTTTGATGAACTACCTTCAAACATCGCCACCGCTGATGGATTGCAGGGTGGTCGTAACCATGGGCAGCTAAAGTTTTGGCTGGGAGGCCAGAGCAATAAAAGATGTGAATTGTAGCCGGAAGCCATGGAAAGTGATGAATGGTACCAATCCCCAAAACATGGACGGCGGACTTTAGGAAGCGCCACAATAAAATGTAGAATGTCTGGGTCCGTTGGGCTTGGATTAGTCAAGGTGGGAGATCCTTTTTATAAAACTGATGGTCAGAGAACCCCTCTAGGGCTCATGCACATGACTGTTGGATGTTCTACTGTCCACAACGTGTGGATCCGTCCAGAACCGTCCTATACTTTTCAATAATGCTGACAAGAAAAGGACATGTTCTATTTTTTTCGTGGAAGGGCCATGTGGACATGGAACACACACAGAGTTTTGTATGGAAGAAGTGTGAAAGTTGTCCTGAAACCACTGGTGGGAAGGTGGTAAAGCCGAAGCGTACAAATACGGTAGATCCGGTAAATTTTTAAGGACAAGGAGATAATGAGGTCAATAGAAAACCAGAAACCTTATGAGCCAAAGGGCATTTTCTAGGTGTGTTGGTTAAAGTGCTCATGGGAGTTGCCCAGTTTCAGAACATAGCACACGTTTCTTGCACATAAAAACAACCAAAATATGATTTCAGATGATAAAAAAATAAGTACCAGGTGATGTAGTTTCTTCGGTGCTAAAGACATGGCTAAGAACAGCGTTTACAATATCGGGAAGATCAGAAGAGACGTCTTGATCAGTTTTATCCGAGAGTCTGTCAATCTCAACAGACGGATCACTACAGATCACATTAAGAACAGCAGCATTTTCAGCAATGGGGGAGAGAATGCCTGTTCTGGGCAGCAAATCTTCAGGAGCAGATACGTCAGCAACCTGGCAGATGAAGAGAAATGATAAGAACACCACCAAAACAACACTGTGGGGAAAGCACGAAACAGCATTAGTTTACATAAATTCTCATCTCCCAGTGTATGCCACTGTTTAGGCATTCATCTGGTCTCTGTTGGGTGAATTGCAAATCTATAGTGCGCCCCCCCCAGTATAATAAACATTGGTGGCGCAGTGCCCCCCACCGGTATGATAAACATTGGTGGCATTGGCCACAGTGTCCCTTCTCCCCCCCCCTTCATTGGTGGCAGTTCCGATCAGAGACCCAGCAGTGTAATCGCGGGGCTCCGATCGGTTACCATGGCATCCAGGACGCTACTGAAGTCGTGGCTGCCATGGTAAGCTCCATGCTGCTGTGCGCACAAAGCACAGGGCAGCAGGGAGAGTGTAAGCCCTATGCACCCTAAAAGATCTCTATTAGGGTGAATAGGACAAGAGTTCTAGCCCCTAAGGGGGGTAATAGTAAAAAAAAAAAAAAAAAAAAAAAAGAGGCTGTGTGAATGCGCCGGCATCTATTTCACAATTTTGCGGAATAGATGCGGCAGCATTCACTTCAATGGGTGGTGTGCGAACTTGCCGAGCCACTGCTCCGTGCCACAGCTCCGCTAGAAATTATAGAACATGTCCTATTCTTGTCCGCAACGGCGGACGAGAACAGGCATTTTGAACAGGGAACACACGCTGGGCGGCATCCATGGTATTGCGGATCTGCATTTTTGCGGATTCGCAATACTATGGCCGTCTAAAAGGCCCCTTAATCAACCCCTTTCCCAATTTTACATATAAAATATATTAACAATAAATAAACATTATACATATCGCCACGTCCGAAAAGTCCAAACTATTAAAATATTTAAAAAAATCTTCTATGCTGTGAACACGTAACAGAAAAAAATAAAAACCGCACAGTTCACCATTTTTTAGTCACCTTGTCCCCCCCCAAAAAATAGGATAGGACTGTTCTATTATGGGCCAGACGTTCCATCTTCTCCTCCAAGTCTTTTTTTAATTATATGTATTTAAATTTGGCGACTAAAAATTTTATTTGGCTCCTAAATTTTTCAGTTCAGGAGCCAATGGCTCCTAGGTATTTTTTTTTAGTCTGGAGCACTGTGGTAAGTTTTCCAATGCACATGCCAAAACAACAGCAAATGCAGCGTGATCTCAGCCTTAGGGCCCATTCACACAACCGTGTGAATGGGTCCACATCTATTCTGCAATTTTGTGGCATCGATGCGGCCCCATTCACTTCAATGGGCGGCTCATGATCTTGCCGCACCGCAGCTCCGCAAGAAATTATAGAACATGTCCTATTCTTGTCCGCAACAGCGAACAAGAATAGGCATCTTCTATGGGGTGCCAGCCATGTGTTCCGCAAATTGCGGAACACACACCGTTCGGCATCCGCGGTATTGCGGATCCGCATTTCTGCGGACCCGCAATATCACAGCTGTCTGAACAGCCCATTATAGGCGTGTCTTCTCTTGGGGCTCATGCTCACGACCGCGCTGTGTTTTGCGGTCCACAAACTGCAGATCCAAAGAACACGGACTTTCACTTACCAAGAAGAGTCCATTAGACAAGGCAGCGTTTAGAAGATTTTTGAAGTGCAGGCATGAAGACTGACAACTGCTGGACACGCTCTGCAGTAGCCAGCTTTCCATTCTTAGTGGCCCAGCTTGATTCTGATTCCAGTTCTGTATGGTGCATTTTACTTGGATGCTCAGTACATTTTTATTACGTTTTTGGGTTGTTGAAATTGGTTCCAAAGTGACTGCACATTCCCACGGTTCATTCACATCTGAAAAAAAGCATTAATAAGCTTGATAAACTTCTTCGGCTATGTTCACACGCTGTGCTTTTTTGTCCAAGTAAAGTAATGGACACTATGACGGAAAAGTGGCAGACCCCATTATAGTCAATGGGATCAATTGGACACCATCAGTGTCTGCCATGTGACAGATTGTCTTTGGCTTTGATTTTATACCTGACGCATGTGGACAAAATCTCACACCAGTATTTGCCAACTACACGTCAAGAGGTTGGCCCAAAAGGGCAAGTCCTGTCCACAAGGCAGTGTAAGGTATATGGATACAAATGATGGCAGGTGTCATAATGACCCTATGTTACTGAGATGGCAGCCAGCTGCAGGCCCTGTCTGAGGCACAGACTACACCTATGGGACGGGTCTATGGAGAAGCGTGTGATCCCACTGCAGGGAAAACAATCTGATGCCATTTAGCTCATGAAGCTGCAGAGCCCCGGAGAGGAGAAGCCTTGGTAAGGTGTGCGCATCCCACGCTGCGGACCACAAATAGCAGCCCGCAATGCACAGGAACCAGCCGTTTGGGAAGAGGCAGCAGTGTCCCTGGAAGATGTGTTGCCGTTACCTGACCTGTGTTGTGCGGGATAGTTCTGTCACGATGTATTGGGGCGGGATTACACTCAGAGGAATGATATGTAATTAGTGCTGCTCTTCAGGAGGTGCATTTACCTTCTACTAATATGTCACATGTATGATGGCAGTGACTTTCAGACAATGACCTGGACTGATCTGTTTGGATGTGGCTACACTACAGGTGCCTGTCCTGTATGAAGATATATGGACAGCAATGCAAACCTTGCCCTGCCCTAGTGATGTCCATACACATGCATGAATCCAGTGCCAGATAATGCTGAAATAGTGCTTTTAATTGTGCCGTCACTTGTCATGCAGTTATGACGATAAATGGAACATGAGAGCGAGGGGTCATGCAGGTGCCGGAGCGCTGGGACTATTTAAGAGTCTTTTTTCCATTAATTTTATTCACCCCCCTGATCTCTGCCCAATTGAAAAAAAAACAAACACTCAGGAATTCCCTTTGTCTTCAACTAGTAGTAGGAATTTTGGGAAAGTTTAGACCCTTCAAAATAAATTAATTTTTTTTCCCTCCGTCTAAAGCCCCTATTTTTAAGGAGAGAGAGAGTTAAAGGGTTTCTGTCACCAGATCTGGGCATATTAAACAGGATGACATTTGCAATGTGCAAATGTCACCTGATGCCCAATCTGGTATTAATTTTTTTTTATTGGTGCCCCCGTTTTTGATAAAAATGATGTTTTATTTTATGCTAATTAGGCTTACTAGGTGCAAGGGGCGGTTACCCTGCACCTAGTAAGCTCCGTTTGCCCACCCGCGGTCACGCCTACCTTGCCTTGATTGACAGGGCCAGGCAGCTTGTTCGATCCTCTGCCGGCCCTGTGCGCGATTCAAATCCCGCGCCTGCGCCGTGTGGAATAAAATCGGCGCAGGCGCAGTGAGCGGCGCTGGCCGCCGGGCTCCCGGCTACCTCACTGCGCCTGCGCCGATGACGTCAGCGTGTACTCTGACGTCATCGGCGCAGGCGCAGTGAGGTAGCCGGGAGCCCGGCGGCCAGCGCCGCTCACTGCGCCTGCGCCGATTTTATTCCACACGGCGCAGGATTTGAATCGCGCACAGGGCCGGCAGAGGATCGAACAAGCTGCCTGGCCCTGTCAATCAAGACAAGGTAGGCGTGACCGCGGGTGGGCAAACGGAGCTTACTAGGTGCAAGGTAACCGCCCCTTGCACCTAGTAAGCCTAATTAGCATAAAATAAAACATCATTTTTATCAAAAACGGGGGCACCAATAAAAAAATTAATACCAGATTGGGCATCAGGTGACATTTGCACATTGCAAATGTCATCCTGTTTAATATGCCCAGATCTGGTGACAGAAACCCTTTAAAAGCAGGACATGTCTCCGCTGTCCTGGGTCCACAAGACACTGGTTGAAATCCAGGACTGTCACAAGATCAGGGACAGATGGGAGGTATGCCTGTCACAAGGTGACACTGCAGTGTCCACATAGTAGATTATGTATGTGGTCCCTAAGATCGGCAGTCCAGGATGTTAATGGCGTTTTCCAGGGTTTTAATATTGATGACCTAACCTCAGGATAGGTCGTCAATATCAAAATGGCAGGGCTGCTTTCCCTTCAATCTGATACTGATGACCTATCCAGTTGATGACCTACTGTGGTATTTGGTTCTGCTGGGGTGATATATTTTACTGCACTACGGTATAGATGACTGCACCTACTTGTGATGGCCCTGCCTATTTGTGTTGCCCTACCTACTGTCAATTTGGACTTACCTACAACATGGGGGCCATGTTTAGGTTTTTTGCAGGGCCACCTAACTGTTCTGCCCGAGTCCAGCTCAGACAGTGTGAAAAGTAGCTAACTAGAGGGGGGAGGGCTTCTTTAGATGGCGATATCTCCTCAATGGTAGCAGCTAGAAACACGCAATGGTCTTATCTGAAAGCTGACAGTCCAGACATTAATACAAGACGCTAAAGTCCAAGAAACAGAGGAGAAATCACGGTTAGAAATCAAGTCGGGAATAATCGAGAGTGAAACCTGTTTTTACGTTCATTTTCAGGTGCATTCACAGCATCCCGATTTCTATCAGTGATATCTTTCTCTGTTCTGAACATATTGCTTTTATTTTGGTAGTGTCTGAAAGCGTGGAATGTCTGCTTTCAAACAAGATCAGTTGCATGTTTCTAGCTGCTAACATTCAGGAGGTAGCAGCATCTAAAGCAGCCCTCCCCCTTCCAGCAAAACAGTTAGGTGGTTAAATGGGTTATCCGAGATGCGCCATGATCCCGTGCAGCCACCACTTGGAATCAGATGCCATGCAGACAAATAAAGGAAATCTACAAGACCAAAGAGATTGCGAGTGTCCATGGACGACGCCTGGCTATTCTGGTTAAGGCCTCTTTCACACTAGCGTTAGCACGGATCCGGCACCTAAAGGGTGCCAACGGATCCGTGCTAACGCTATACATGTGTGGAGGCGGAGCAGCGCTCCGGCCCCACACATGACACACATTGAAACAAGACACAGACATACATACAAACATACATACATACATACTCACATACTCCAGGGACGCCGGCAGAACGTCTTCACACGCCTCCTGTGCGCAGTGATGACGATTCCCCACAGCGCCCTCTGCTGCAGGAGGCGCGTGAAGACATGCTGCCGGCGTCCCTGGAGTATGTGAGTATGTATGTATGTATGTATGTAAGTAAGACGGATCCGGAATGACCCCCCATTGCAAATCAATGGAGGACAGATCCGGATTACTGGTGTGTCCACACCAAACGGATCCGTCCCCATTGACTTGCATTGAGGGTCATTCTGGATCCGTCTTGGTGCGGATGCCTGGACAGGAGCATTCCGTTGTCTTCAGGTCAGTTTTGTCCCCATTGACAATGAATGGGGACAAAACTGAAGCGTTTTTTTCCGGTATTGAGCCCCTATAACGGAACTCAATACCGGAATTTAAAAACGCTAATGTGAAAGTAGCCTAAGATCTACACTAGTTAGTCCCTATATGATTCCGGTGAATGTATATTTATGTAGAGGTCTCTTACCAGGCGTTGTAAAGGTCACAACGCCATCCTGCTGTGGAAACCAGCATGCCTGCTCCATCTCACTGCTGAGAAGTGAAGCCAGCACAGAATCACAGGGAATATTTAGCGCTGCTCTGGAGGAGAATGGATGGTCTGGGGCTTGTTGGCAGGAAGACTCCAGTAAACACTCAGATGGTATTATCCTGCCACCGACGTGCTGCATTAATTCAACCATGGTCCAGTACCCAAAATGATCACAGGTTTGCCCCACCTAGAGACAAAGGCAATAGTTAGCAACAGGAAAACATTGAGTAGCACAAAGATGCCACTGACCAGAACTGTTCACCAACATTCATTACATCTATGGATCTCGAAATTGTAGGAAATGTCATAATCGTATCAGACAAGAGATTAATCGAACATGAAGATCACCGCAGCCATTCTTCAGATTCATGCCAACCTCATGCCACCAGCTATGAGCGAGTATGGTGGAGCTCATACCAGTCCTTCGCTGCTGCCCAGCAATAAATGGACAGGCCAGTCAGCGGTCATAAGGAAGCTGATAAATGGGCCACTTAGGTCGCATTCAGTCATAAATTTCTACTTTCGGAAACAGGATTATTCCCACTGCTGCAATTATGTGAACACAACCCAACACTAAGCATAAGTAGAGTCGTGCTGGATTTGTGGTGCAGATCATCGGCTTTTTTTAATGAAAGTACAGAAGTGAATGGCGCACACTTAGGCCTCTTTGAGTGAGTTCTACATCAGGGTGTGATGAGTGAAGCAAAGGCAGCGCTCGTTCCATAGAAATGAATGGGGCTTCAGTGAAAAAAGGATTGCATCCAGATACAATGCATTTTCCACTGAAGTTACTAGGAGGTGTAGATTGTTATTCTTCAGTTTTTCTGAAACACTGAACGTAATCGCAGACAAGACTGACTGAACTTGTGTGAAAATCCATCAGTTTTTTTCCTGAACAGACCCTGACAGAATCCGTATCACTCGTGTGAAAGAGGCCTTATAGTGGACCGGCCAGTACAGTGCCACAGGTTTCTTCCATATGAAAGAAAAAAGCCTGTATATGCATATTGCATTTTTATTCAGTTTCATGCACAGCCCAGTAGAGATGTCTTCCTGGGGCCGTGTCATCACATTCAGCATCTGCTCTCAGGGTGAGTACAGTATTACACAGCAAGCACTGGCCGTCCATGTAAGGCTGGCTTCACACCACATTTCTGCCCTACATTTAATGTATACTTTGGGTGGGGGGGAGAAGGGGGTTAAGTAAAGGAGGTCACAAAAGTGTATGATGCTACACTTATCCATCAAGTAGAGTCCTGTAACAAAACAAAAAAAAAGAAAAAGAAAGTATACCTTTTCCAAGAGGACCGGGCCAGTAAAGGGAACCTGTCATCTCCAAAACATCCCCCAAGCTAGAGTGTGTGTATAGTGTAAGTGGTGCCGAGTCTGGTCGTGTAAGTTTTATCTTCATACTTGTGTTCTGATGCTGTGCTCCCACAAACCTGCAGTAAAATGCATTGAGAGGACTCCTGAGCTCATGCACATAATGGAAAGGACTCGAGGAGTCCTCTCAATGCATTTTACTGCAGGTTTGTGGGAGCACAGCATCAGAACACAAGTATGAAGATAAAACTTACACGACCAGACTCGGCACCACTTACACTATACACCGCTTGCTCTAGTTTGGGGGGGATGTTTCGGAGATGACAGGTTCCCTTTAGCATCATCTGTAGTGTCCTCTACAGCCACAACTCAGAGGCAGCTCCATGACAAGAACACTTCACAGAAAGTACTCATCTCAGACAATGGAAGCATATCGCCCCTATAGTCCCAGTGGCGGGACCCACACGTATCTCCTAATCGGAGCCCCGCAAACTGCTGGCTGGAGGACTTCACTATAGAAGTGAATGGGAGCGGGACGCACATGACCGGCCAACGCTCCCATTCACATATATGGGCCCGATGGAAATAGTAGAGCTGGCAAAGGCAGCACTAAAGCTGAAGTCAGCGGGTACTCTGCCAGGCAGAAGCCTCAGCCTAGCTGTGTAAGAAAATATAGACAAACAGCCCTTGTCCTGGACCACACATAGTATAGTGGCAGTGATTGGTATCGCGTTCAGACGCATTGAAGTGAATGGGGCTGAGCGCAAAACCGATCAAATACTGATGACCCATACAGATGAAACATCCCAAGTCGATTTGCATAATGCTTTGTTTGAATACAGTACGGATTGAGCTCTCTGTATAGTATTAGAATGTATTGGCTCCGATGAGACTAAGTTATTACCAAAGTGGTACCTTGGAACCGAACCTGGGTTTGGGAATTTTTTTTACAGTAAAAATGAATTTATAAAGTTATGCAAAGTCTCCCAAGAGACTTCATCCAAAGTTGATTTTCTCATCCCTAGTCATCAATACAAATCCTGGAAAACCCCTTTAATATCTGAGGTTTTACTCCCGACACCCCCCACCGATCAGCTGTCCCAGGCAGTGTGGATGCAGCTCAATCCCATTCAAATGGATCAAATGCTCAGGCAGCTGATTGCTGGGGGTTGTCGGTAGTCAGACCTCCACCTATCATAAATAACCTATCCTGAGGTTAGGTCATCGATATCAAAGTCCCAAAGAGCCGCTAACATCTCAGTTGTAGTAACTTCCAGAATCCCCCACGTACTAATAATTCTGGAGCATCAAGTCTTATGTCTCTATGTTGTGCCATTCCTTTATTATTCCTGCTAGAAGTTATGAATGAATTGCTAGCAGTCTGCAGTAAGGGTACAGAGGGGTGTTACCAGTGGGGGTGTATACCTGCACAGTCTGACAAATCCTCTACTGGTAACACCCAACAGTTCTGTTAATGCGGCTGCGGACAGCACACTGTGTGCCATCCGCAACTTTTGCGGCCCCATTAAAAATGAATGGGTGCGGAACGGATGCGGACACATTCTACGGACGTCTGAATGGAGCCTTAGACTGCAGAAATTTATCGACATAGAGTGATAAGAATAGATTGTCCAGAATTATTATTACATGGGGAATGCAAGTAGTTAATAAAACAGACATGTCAGGAGCGGTGACAGGTCCTCTTTAAAGGGGTTATCCAATGCCCGGGCCCCTCATATAGGTTATACTTAGCGCACTCCCAGCACCCACGAAGCTACTGATCCCCAACGACAGAGGGAGCAACCAATAGCAGGCTGCGACAGGGACGAGTCTCCCTAGCATCTCGGGTGACAGTTTGGAAGCTCACCCCTGTCACAGCTGCTCCCGTCACCAGATCTTTTGATCTTTGCAACAGGGGACCAGAAGTGACGTGGATGCCGGGGGGAGCAGGTAAGTATAATGTATACAAGGGGCCCGGGCATTGGAGGGTCATTATAGGGGGCTGGATAACTCCTTCAACAGATTATTTCACTTTTTCTGGTCTCATCATGGATCAGAAGATGAGAAAGCTCAACACAAAATGTGAACCAGCCCTAAATCCTGACAGAATCCACACTGTGTGAACAGGGTCTGATAAGTCTATGGTATAGAAACAGGACATGCAGGTGCCAGGCCTCACCTGTGCCCAGTCCCAGGTGTCCAGCCAGTACAGGGTGACCCTCTTGTTGCTGACGATGTTCTGTAGGCCCCGGGACAGCAACTTGTCCATCACTTGCTGGAGGCCGGCCTCCTCCCCGGTGGCCGTGAAGTCTCTGAGCTGTGCCCGGGAGTGAGGGCAGGGAGACAGGATGAACACCGCGTTCCTACAGCCGGGGCCGCCCATCATCTCTGAGGGGGAATCTGCTTTCAGGGGCTCGTCCGCAGCGATCAGCCGTCCTCCCCGGCGGGCCCTTAGCACTGCCGGCTTGGCTGGAGACGTGATGTCCGGCCGGTCCCACTGGAAGTCAGACAAGGTGTCCATGAGCGCGGTGTGAGTGAGGGAGGCCCGGGAGCTCTGCGTACTGGAGCTCCGGCTGCTCCGGGCCCGCTCCCAGCAGGCCTCCAGCTCCTCCTCAAACTCATCCCAGCTGCGGGGGCCCAGCTCTCGGAGGTCGGAGCGTCGCGGCGGCCTACACCGGCCCCCCAGAGAATTCAAGAAGCGGTAACTCCAGCGGACCCGGCCGAGGCCTGCACGGCACGTCAAGAAGTTCAGCAGCCGCAAAGACAGCAGCTTGACCCGGCATTTCAGGGCCGAGTCCGCGGCGTCTACTAGTAACACCACATTGTGAGAGGACGCCATTGCTGACCCCGCATACACCCTGCTGGAACGGGGTCACTGCACCTCATACCCCGTCTCCGCCATTTTCCACAACTTCAGTCACTGCGATCAAACCAGCCGCGCGTTAGACTAACTTGAGCGCTGATTGGCCAGAGCGTGGAATGCTCGCGTCTGATTGGTCAATCTGTAGCTGGAAATTAAAACGCGAGAACGGAAGGAACACGTGAC
This sequence comes from Rhinella marina, assembly GCA_900303285.1. Lineage (NCBI taxonomy): Eukaryota > Metazoa > Chordata > Amphibia > Anura > Bufonidae > Rhinella > Rhinella marina. The sequence continues at coordinate 697,038 of ONZH01014625.1, forward strand.
TGAAGTTGTTCGCTGAACTGTGCTGATTGGTCACAGCGTATGACACTCTGCGCTAGCAGCTCTGTGATTGGCCGGTGCTCAGATTTAAAGGGTCCTATGGGTCAGAAACGTCATTGGAGCGGGTGGTGTTAGTTGTGCGAGGTTTTGGTTGTTGGAGGGAGGTTGCAAAGTTACTGGTCTAAGATTTGTATGGCTGAGCACATAGAGTCAGTGTCTTCACCTGAAAGCGAGTTAATCTGTACTGTGCTGAATAATTACAGCCTACTGCATTGGTGCAAAAGGGGGATTTGTTATTGTAAGTGTATTTGCGTTTAGTTTGTAGCCTGGAGTTGCAATGTGCACGTGTGCTGAGTTTATAAACACAGCATATGGTAACATGTTCAGTGCACGTGCAATTTTAAAGGGGTTCTCCAAGTTAAATTCATTGATGGCCTATTCTCATGATAGGTCATCAATATCAGATCAGCGGAGGTCCCACACCCAGCACCCCCGCCGATCAGCTGTTTGAAGAGGAGGCGCATGCCGTACCCGCACTGCGTCCTCTTCATTGTTTACATCCTGGCCATAACAGGGTTAAGTGGTGAGTAGGTGTAATTACACCTAACTGCCCCATTCATTTCAATGGGAAGAATTGCTCCCATAGACTTGTGTAGGAGCGATCCTTCCCATAGAAATGAATGAGGCAGTTAGGTGTAATTACACCTACTCACCACTTAACCCTGTTATGGCCAGCATGTTAAACAGTGAAGAGGAGACAGGCGCTGGCAGGGCGCCCGCCTCCTCTTCAAACAGCTGATCGGCGGGGTTGCTGGGTGTCCGACCCCGTCGATCTGATATTGATGACCTATCCTGAGGATATACTTCTGTCACAATATTGGTAAGTATAGTATGTACAGGCAGGATTTATTATACTGTACCGGAGTCTTGCAGCTTTGTTTCGCTGGGGAAGAGTAGAGGGAGAGCCGTTCGGCTGTTTCTCTTACCTCTAGAATATCCTCTGTTTTCCCAGTGCAGAGCGCGCGCTCCTAGCTGTGTAGACGGCGTTGCTGTTTGCACGTGGCGTCCCACGTGGATGTTGAAATAACTTACGGCTTCTGCCGATATGGCCTGTATTGTACCGCAGTGACTCTTCTGCTTTTAAAATAGTAGTATCCTCCGGAGGTAGGTTTTTCAATATTAGAAAGAGTAGATGGTTTATTTCATCCTTTCTCTAAAGATGCTTTTATGTAGGAACGGACTGCTTAGAAACCAGATGCGTTTCGGGGTCCAAAACTGCCCCCTTTCTCAATGGTTAAAGAGTCCATCCTTCTGATTTGCTTTTTTAAAAGGGTGCTTAATCTAGGGGCAGGAGGGGGGAAGGGTTAACTCCTCCTCTGCTGTGGCTTATTTTCAGTCTTTTTCGGCTATTTTTGTGTTTAGCCGAGGATGCACCCTATGGATGCACGTTTTGGTCAAAAATCACAACCTATGTAAAAATTCATTATATATATAAATAAAGCCATAACAATCCTGTGTATAGGTGGTCATAGTGGTATAAATAAACTAGTAAATGACATAAAAACAGGGAGTTACATGGAAAATTCATGTGTTTGGGAATATCATTGAATCTGGCTTATGGAAAACGGTGTTATGTCATTTGACAATGCATGATGACTAGCAGTAGATATTACAATGGCCTCATAAATATATGAATGGATGTTATAGATATATGGGAAATAGATATGGGGGAAATTCATAATGATCTGTGTAATTGTATTGGACCCCGAAACGCGTCTGGTTTCTAAGCAGTCCGTTCCTACATAAAAGCATCTTTAGAGAAAGGATGAAATAAACCATCTACTCTTTCTAATATTGAAAAACCTACCTCCGGAGGATACTACTATTTTAAAAGCAGAAGAGTCACTGCGGTACAATACAGGCCATATCGGCAGAAGCCGTAAGTTATTTCAACATCCACGTGGGACGCCACGTGCAAACAGCAACGCCGTCTACACAGCTAGGAGCGCGCGCTCTGCACTGGGAAAACAGAGGATATTCTAGAGGTAAGAGAAACAGCCGAACGGCTCTCCCTCTACTCTTCCCCAGCGAAACAAAGCTGCAAGACTCCGGTACAGTATAATAAATCCTGCCTGTACATACTATACTTACCAATATTGTGACAGAAGTATATTTGATATAGACATTTATCTTACCTGCATCGGGATTTATACAGCCCATATCGGAACCTTTGTTGCCATATAGGAACTGTGAAAGACACACACACTAAGTGTGAACCATCAGAAGATAAAGACTTTTCTCTACTGTTTACAAACATTGTATCCATCCTCAAAAAGTACTTAGATGGAAATTAAGGAATCAACCATGCAAGAAAAAGGGTCAGATTGATGCATTGTGAACCTGTGGTCTTATTGATTGATGTATCATAATTTTTTTACTGTTATAATTTTTTTACTGTTATAATTTCTTTACTGTTATAATTTCTTTATTGCTATATTATTACTTCATTGATACATTGTTGATACACCACTGTGTATATATCGTAACTTGAACAATCTTATCTACTTTTTACCACCAACTTATATTTTAATTTGCTATACAATATTACACTTTCAGATTTTATTTTCAGATTTTATTCTTAGATCCCAATATCAATTTTTTCATCTAAACCTATACCATGCATGAGTTATTTTGAAGATATTTAGTCCTAAACTGATATTTTAGATCATATTAATATTTTAAAAGAAATCAAATAAAAACACTTTCCTTCATAATCTTGTACTACCATTTTATATACATACAATCGACCATTGAAGTACCATTTGTGAGTGTGCTCCACCCATATACACTATCTTATTTTATCTTTAATACACGATTTTGGTTGGATCGAGGGTGTGAGGCACCTCATTTTTCAACTTCTTGAGATTGGTGAGCCACTGAACATTTTTATTTCTCATCAATAAATTTAACTTGGAGTACCCCTTTAAGTGACAGTGGGCCAGGGGGATACAAGGCGTGGGGTTGCCACTGGTTAAAAAGTTGTGCTTTATGAATAAATTCTGGTAAAATTTCCACTGAAAATTGTTAGGTGGCAGTGAAAAGCACACTGCTTAAAGGGGTTGTCTCACTTCAGTATGTGGCATTTCTCGTGTAGAGAAAGTTCATACAAGCCACTTACTAATGTATTGTTGTTATCCATATTGCCTCCTTTGCTGGCTGGATTCACTTTTCTATTGTCAGCAGATTTGTACCTATGAAACTGGCTGCCTGTTACATGTGCACTTGGCAGCTGAAGACATCTGTGTTGGTCCCGTGTTCATATGTGTCCACATTACTGAGGAAAATGATGTTTTAATATATGCAAATGAGCCTCTAGGAGCAATGAGCTCAGCTCTCTCTCCAACGGGAACACCCCCATTACTCCTAGAGTCTCATTTGCATATATTACAAAAAAAATTTTTCTCAGCTATGCAGGCACATATGAACATGGGACCAACACACATGTCTTAAGCTGCCAAGTACACATGTAACAGGTTAGCCAGTTTCATCGGTACAAATCAGCTGACAGAAGGCCTTTAACCCCCTGTTCTGCCACAGTCCTGCTCCTGCAGTGTGAAAAGAAGCTAACTGGTGGGGGGAGGGCTGCTGTAGATACTGCTACCTCCTGAATGGTAGCAGCTGAAAACATGCAACTGGTCTTGTTTGAAAGCAGACATTCCAAGCTTTCGGGTAATCCCAGAATGACAGATATATGTTCAGGTCATAGGAAGATATCACTGATAGACATTGGGATGCTGTGAATGCAGCTGAAAGTGAAAGTAAAAACAGATTTTACTTGCAATTATTTCGGACTTGATTTCTAACTGTGATTTCTCCTATGTTGCTTGGACTTTAGCTGTTGTGTGAAAGCCTGGACTGTCAGCTTTCAAACAAGACCAGTTGCATGTTTCTAGCTGCTACCATTCAGGAGATAGCAGCATGTAAAGCAACCCTCCCCCTCCAGTCAGTTAACTACTTTTCACACTGCCCGAGCTGTTCTTGGGCAAAACAGTTAGGTGGTTAAAGGGGTTTTCTGAAATCTTTTATACTGATGACCTGTCCTCAGAACAGTTTATTGGGGGTGGGACACCCAGGACCCCCACCGATCAGCTGCTTGAGAAGGGACTGGAGCTAGCAGTAGTGCTGCAGCCTTCTTACAGATATCCCTAGGTGCAGTTCAGCCCCTTTGAAGTGAATATACTATGTAAGGCACTGTGTTTTGTGAGCAGAGAGAAGGCTGTGGCACTAGTGTGCCTGTTTGAGAAAAAAACATCCAGACTGTTGGCCCCCCACTGATGAGATACTGAGGATAGGTCATCAGTATAAAGATCTCGGAAAACTCTTAAAGGGGTTTTCTGATCCCTAGTTATATTTTATAGATTAAAAAACCTGTGGAGGGAGGGTTATTTAAATATTACTTACCCTCTGCAGTGCCAGGGTTACCACAATCCTCTTGATGGTCACATGACCGCTCCTTCAACCTTTTTAGTTATTTCGCTCCAGTGCCTTCTTTCTTCTTTTCCTTTCTGTAGCAGGAGACTGCATGTCATCACTGACGTCTTAGTCTCCTGCTGGATTTCCATGGTCCCAACACCTGCACAGTACTGCGCACGTGCCAAGACACCATATACTTAAAGGCTATGTACACTTTTTTTTTATTGCATTTTACTGATTTTGGGCTAAAAATCATTTTTCCAATTGGTCTTTATTAAAAATAGTTATCACTTTACATTCCCCATATTTCTACTTCATGTTTGGATCACTTTGAAAATTACATTTTATTTTTTTGGGGGACGTTAGAAGTTTAGAAGCAAATCTTTCCAGGTCTGAAGTCACTTTGTGAAGCTTACATAATAGAAACTACCCAAAAATGACTCAATTTTAGAATCTACACCCCTCAAGGTATTCAAAACTGATTTTACAAACCTTGTTAACCCTTTAGGTGTTCCACAAGAATTAAAGGAAAATGTAGATGAAATTTCAGAATTTTACTATTTTGGCAGATTTTCAATTTTTATCCATTTTTTCCATTAACAAAGCAAGGGTTAACAGCTAAACAAAACTCAATATTTATTACTCTGATTCTGTACTTTACAGAAACACCCCATTTGTGATTGTAAACTGCTGTAGGGGCACACGGCAGGGCACAGAAGGAAAGGAACACCATATGATTTTTGGAGGGCAGATTTCACTGGGAATACTTTAAAGGGTTATTCCCATCTTGGACAATGGGGGCATATTGCTATCCCGCACCTATATCAAGAACGGGACCCCGAAAGTGAAGGAGGGCGCATGCGCGGCCGCCCTCTATTCATTTGTATGGGTCCGCCGAAAATAGCTGATCGCTGGCTCGGCTATTTTCGGCGGCCCCATACAAATGAATGGAGGGTGGCCGCGCATGCGTGTTGTGCCCTCCCTTACTTTCGGGGCCCAGTTCTCGATATAGGTGCGGGTCCCAGCATTGTCCAAGATGGGAATAACCCTTTAAGTTGTTTTGTCACATTTGAAGACCCCTGATGCACCCCTAGAGTAGAAACTCCAAAAAGTTACCCCATTTTGGAAACTACGGGATAAGGTGGCAGTTTTGTTGGTCCTATTTTAGGGTACATATGATTTTTTTTGCTTGTTATTTACAACGTTTTTCTGACAGGTTAGATCATTTGATATTTTTATGGAGCAGGTTGTTATGGACATGGCAAATTGTATACCTTTTTTATTTATTTAAGTTTTACACAATAATATTTTTGAAACAAAACAAATGTTTGTGTCTCCATAGTCTGAGAGCTGTAGTTTTTTTTTTTTTTTGGGCGATTGTCTCAGGTAGGGGCTCACTTTTTGTGGGATGAGGTGATGGTTAGATTGATACTATTTTGGGGGGCATACACCTTTTTGATCGCTTGGTGTTGCACTTTTAGTGATGTAAGGTGACAAAAAATGGCTTTTTTACACTGTTTTTATTTATTTTATTTTTTTACAGTGTTCACCTGAGGGGTTAGGTCATGTGATATTTTCATAGAGCCGGTCGTTACAGACGCGGCGATACCAAATATGTCTGTTTTTCTTTTTTTCTCTATTTTCTTTACAATTTTATGTGTTTTATTTTGGAAAGGAGCGTTTGTTTTTTTACGTGAAACTTTATTTTTTTTTATTATGGAAAACACTTTTTTTTTTTACTTTTTATTTTTGTCCCCCTCTGGGACTTCAACTTCTGGGGGTCTGATCCCCTCTGCAATGCATTACAATTAGAGTTGAGCGAACGTGCTCGTAACGAGCACTGTACTGCTCGGATCCCCTGCGCTCGCATGGGCGCAGGCATCCGCATCCGTCGGGTGAGGAGGACGGATCCGGATGGCTGCGCCCATGCGAGCGCAGGGGATCCGAGCAGTACAGTGGTCGTTACGAGCACGTTCGCTCAACTCTAATTACAATACATCGTGTATTGGCTGTCAGCTTCGATGCTGACAGCCTGCCTGTGAGACCCTGCCCAAGGGGCTGGATCTCACAGGCTTCCATAGAAGACAATCCCGATGCCTATGGAAGGCATCGGGGCTGCCTTCTGTGACATCCGGTCCCCGTCACTGCAGCACGGGGACCCGTACCCTCCGCAAACCCCACGCATGCTGCGGTCAGCTTTGACAGCGGCATACAAGGGCAATACCAAGAAATACACCATTAATAAATAATATTCACTTTATTGTTACATCAGAATAGTATACACAAAAGGTTAAAACAGTGGTGGTAACTACACATACAAAAAAAAGGAGGAGCCCACAAAGGGAATAGTAATTACAGCTGAGTACTCAATATTAGTGCCAACCTTATATTGTAATCACAATAAGTAGTAAAGTGCCGGTGCAGACTATAATGCAAAAAGCAGCACATATAACAGAGTACAATAACGTTACGCAAATAATAAGATCAAATACAGACCAGTGTCAACCTCCAACCTAGCGGCATACAAGGGGTTAATACGCCGGCATCGGTGAAAACAGCAGGAATGCAGCAGGTCTCTTGCCATTTGTGACTGCAGGACCTCTGCCGCTGATCGGGTGGGCGCAGATCCTGCACCCGCTTGAACAGCGCACCATACATGTACGCTGCTGGTCCTTAAGTCACAGCAACCAGCGCCATACATATACGCCGCGGGTCCTTAAGGGGTTAAGCCACATTCTTATCAGTAAGATGAGAACTGAGCTATAATGAGTATTTATGAGGTCAGAGATAAGGAGCCTGATGGAGCAGAGAAAATACAGATCCTGCTAGCAGATAAACTCAAAGCTGTGCAGGGAAAATGGCTCATCATTTTTAATAAAGACCAAATAAAAATGTTTAGCTAAAAATGAGTACAATGCTATAATTAAAAAAATTGCCACCAAAGGTGTACATAGACTTTAATTTCCGAGACTTTAATACTGATGACTTATACTCAGGTCTTCTCAAACAGCTGATCGGCAGGGATCCTAGGTATCGGACCTTCACAAATCAAATACTGATGACCTATCCAGAGGGTAGGTCCTCAGTATTAAATCTTGGAAAACCGTTTTAAATTAAATCTGCCCCCACCAACACAACAAAAGACGTACTAGCCAGAAAACAAAAATCTGAAAAAGAAACCCTCTTCCTGAACCATACCAAAATATTCAAGTATTCCCAGAGCAGTGATCCTAAGCCAGAAGAAACCTGTCAACAATTACCAAAACACTACGGGGGAGATTCATCATTCCTTTTACACCTGAAAAGTGGCATAAAAAGTCACAGGCCAGACTTTTTAACTGCGGAAAAAACTGTTGCATCTCCCCTTTTTCGCCATCCTCGCCACTTTTCTAAAAGGGGTTGTTGCAAGGGCGATGAAGGGGGTGTAGCCAGACAGCAACAAATTTCTCTTCATTTACGCCAAATGAAGACAGAAATCTACTGCAGCTCTAAGCTGTAGATTTTTTAGTTAGGCGCACGTTCCCTGCCAGAACTCTTACTGCTAGTGTGAAACAAGCCTAATGATCATGTTGACGGAAGACCTGCCTACATAATCAAAGTACCGTATTTTTCGCTTTGTAAGATGCATTCCCCCCCCCCCCAAAAGTAGGGGGGAAATTGCAGTGCGTCTTATAAAGCGAATACTAGTGAGTGCTTCCATTATGGAAGCGCTCACTAGTATGTATTAGGTGCCGGGAGTGCGAAAACATAGCCTCCTGCGCTGCAGCTCTGCTCCGGGTACAGCGCACCCTTGTCTTCTCCTGCCGGCACTGCACTGTCCTGACCCTGTACAGCGGCAGGACGTAGTTTGCACACTATGACCTGGCGCTGCAAGCAGGTCGGAGCAGAGCCGCGGCGCAGGAGAGGTAAGAGAGGTTTTTTTATTTTATTATGGGGCTGAGCGAGCTGATCTGAGGTCTGATGGGGACTGATCTGAGGTCTGATGGGGGATGAGTGGGCTGATCTGAGGTCTGATGGGGCTGAGTGAGCTGATCTGAGGTCTGATGGGACTGATCTGAGGTCTGATGGGACTGATCTGAGGTCTGATGGGGGCTGAGTGGGCTGATCTGAGGTCTGATGGGGGGGCTGAAAGGGATGATCTTATGGGGGTCTGACATGGAGGGTTGATATGGGGGTCTGATGTGATGTCCTGAAATTTATTGGGGGGCTGATATGAGGTCTACTGAAATATATTTTTTTCTTATTTTCCTACTGTAAAATCTGGGGTGCGTCTTATCATCGGGTACGTCTTATAAAGTGAAAAATACGGTAAATCACTTGCTGGGGGAAAGCTGCTGTTAAAGTGATAGTGCTGGTATATAAAATAAGAAACAGTTCAGACAAGTCATTAACAATACAACAGAAGGTTGAGTCTATATGGCATAACTGTGTTCAAGGTAAAAAGGGTAAAAAAAAAAATCCAATATGGGGGAATCTCCTCTTTTTGTTGGTTTCTGTACATGATCCATTGATATTACTATACGATTCCTTGTGTTACCCTCATGTTTGTATTTCATTTATTTTTCAGTATCTGATTGGTGGGACCTGAAAAACGGGACCCCGGCCCATCAATGACATACTAATGACCTATCTAAAGAATAGGTCACCATTAGTAAAGTCTTGGAAAACCCTGTCTAAAAGAGCTTCTATGACATGTTCTCCAATGCATTTTTTTAAAGGGACGAAAAGCACAGGTTACATTCCAAGCACCTTATCATATAAATTATATATGTGCTGCCAATGCTGCATCTCCTCATCGCATGGATCAAAACATCCAACGGGGGAAGGGTGGGGCAGACAATAGCAGGCCACAACGGGAACAAGCCTCCCTAGCATCCCTGTCGCTGGATGTTTTGGTCCGCGTGATGGGGAGATGCAGAGGCGGGCATGAGCAGCGACGCGGGTGACGGGAAGCAGGCATTTTAGGGGCATTTATAGGGGTTGGATAACCCCTTTAACTATTATGTTGTACTGGGCACTTTATTGGGTGGAAAAGGTTACCAACTAATTGCCTTTAGGTTTAGAAGATTCTCTAGAAAGAAATAGATATTCCTTATTGAACCCAGAGTTAGCTATGAATTTTGCTATTCGTTTATAGACCTGAACTGTACCCACAGTCTCACAGTCAAATATCAATCAGATAATATTGTTGATGTAGTGAGTCCAGGCTCGAGCATGTCCTTCTTGCCTAGATACACTCACCTACTGGGAGATTGGTAATGTCATGTTGGGGGTTATGGCTGGTGGCATAAAGTAATGAGTTGCCTGCCACCAAATTGTGAAAAAGAGATGTATTGATGTACCAGTATCAGTCTTCTGCTGAATATCCAAAAAGCTGACTGTAAGAAGAGAAACCTATTAGGTGAAACGCAAATTATTGATATTGGAATTATGGTAATGGATATAAGACACTATTGTAGAAGTATCACTCTGCCATATTAGTAGCACATCATCTATATACCTCCCATACCATACAATATTCCAATTGCATGGGTTGTGGTCACTGGGAAACTATCCTCCCACCATGCTACGAACATATTAGCTAAGTGGGTGAGCACTTGGCTCTTTTTGGGCATTATAAAATTTGGAGGTGAAACAAACCACCAAAAAGAGAAAATTGAGTTTGAGTAAAAACTCACCAAAAGAATATGTTCTCTACGTTCTAATGACTATATGTGCTAAATGGTGATGCAATGTAATGTGAGCTTGATTACGAATGATAAAATCATATAATGAAGCTTTGTGGCATGTTAACCAACTGTGATGTACCTGCTACTGTATGGATCCATTATTTTGAGAACCAACTTGGAGTCCTTCAAGTACCCTGGTATTATAGTGACTAATGGTCGGAGTAAATTGTCATACCAGGCTCCCAGAAACTATGGGACAAAATGGTGGTGGAAAGACGTTCTTGTGCGTTTTTGGAACGGCATGAAAGATTGAGCACACTGGGTAGTCAACATAATATTCTCTTTGCTTGTCCTGTCAACAGAACTTTGGTTTCCGTCCAGCATAATGGAAACCAGACAGATCCGTTATGCTTTCCCATAGGCTTCTATTATGACGGATCAAAACGGAATGCCTCTTAAAGATGTCCATTTTGATTTCCGTCCTATGGATTCCAATAACGATGTTATAACGGAAAGCTAGAACAGAATCCCTAACGGTGATGTGAATGAGCCCTAAATGCTAAGTCCTACTTCCAGAGGAGACAAATGAAAAACTACCTTCTCCACTCCAGATGACCTCTTCACTATACCAGGATGCCATTTGGATTACAAGGTGTACCTGGTACATTTTAAAGGGCAATGGACAGGATTTTGAAGCTACAGAAGAGCTATTCTGCTTCGAGATGAGCGAACCTCTTGAAATAAACTTTGTGTCTGATTTAGCAAATTTTTCAAAACGTTTGGTTCGGACCCGAATCGATTTGCAATGAATCAAAGTTGGTCCAATTGCCCTGAAAATTTGTATATTACGCCCTCTAGTCTCCTAGGACTCAGATTTTTGATTATGAAAAGATGTTATCTCTTTGTGTTATTTTTTATGAATTTTTGCTCTCTCTCTCCTCCTCCCTAAGCTCTTGAACGCAATGATAGCAATAGCAAATAATGTCAGAATGACACTAAATACTGTATATAGATATGGGTAAATGCATGCTTGACAATGTTGATAAACAGTGTGTTTAAAAACATGCTGCGGCGTTACATGTGATAGGCTTTTTCATATTAGAAAGCTTCCCAAAATTTTCCCTTATTGGTTGCAGATGGTGTTATGGGAAAAACAGTGGCTTTTTGGGACCAAGCATCCTTTATAATTGAAAATTATGCCTCAACAAGCCCGTTTATACATACACACACGCGTTAATGTCAGAAGAGCTGTTCTGTTTTGTTCTGCACAAGCATCCAAAAATTATGCCTTAATGGGGGCAGAATGTCTGCCCATTTATATGCACAAGTGTTAATTGTCAAAAGAAATAATGGCTTGTTCTAAACTGGACGGGATGTGGAAAGAGTAGGATAATAGTGGGCATGTAGCAGCAAAGCATGGAACAGCAGTAGATGTGTGTGCATCTGTGTTTTTGGGTAGTAGTAGTGCCATTGTAGGCCATCAATACTGATCATGGGTTTCTGAACTCTCCCACCAATCAGTACAATGATGCCAAGGATGCTCTGCGTTTCTGCAAGTCATGCACCCTGATTTTTGGTCACACAGACACAATGGAGGAGATTTACTAATCGTTTTAAGCCACTATACTGATGTAAAAAAAAGTCACCGATTATGGCACATGACATATGTGTACCATAATTTGCTACTTTTTGAGCTTCTTGGCACTTTTCTGGAGCAACATCCACCACGTCCTCACTCCAGCATGGCCGAGCGGATTAACCCGATAGATGCTGCGGGTGATTAGGCAACACAGCATCTAGGGGGTTAACAGGGCAGCAGAGTTTATGATATAATCATAATCCTAGTATAATTCACTCATCAAAAAGAGGGCACATCTATTAGACTCATAATATTATCCTATGCATTCAGCAGAGTACCAAGCTTTTACTGTGACAGCGCCATCTATTGGAATTGTAAACTTGATCCTGTGTTAGCTGTTGGAAATGTGGAGAAGCACAGCGCCCTCTAGTAAACATATAGAGTCACTGTCTGTTCAGTGAGGAATTAAATAACAGCATTATACATGCTGAGGTTAATTAATTGACAAAGAGGAAATTTAAAATTAAACGGCTATTTTTTTACATTTATTTTTGACACGTATTACCCACACTGGAGTTGGAGAAGAAAATTCAAATGGAGGAATTGAATTTTCTTTTTAATTTTGGCATGCATTTTGCAGTAACAAATTTTCAATAGGTCCAGCACCTAGGAATTTAAAATAAAACGTGCATTTTGCAGACACTAGATGAAATAAAAATGTTAAAACGTTATTTTAGTTATAATTTTAGTTTTTTCAATTTCATTTTAATTTTGGCAGGTTCTACCTCCCATAGACCTTGACCAATTTCTGATATTTTCTTCATTGGTTAGATTGGACCAGACCTGCCATGGATGACCTGGAACCACTCTATGCGAACTATTTCACCAGTCTTTAGGGGGCATTGCCATGGCAAATGGATGCAGTACGTGGCAGGCATTGAATTGTTCTGGACTCTGATCACATTTGATTTTTTAGTTAATTTGGACGCATTTATTTTGATGTAGATAGTATAGAGACACACAAGAGTATGAGGACCCTTGACATGGGCTTGTAGGCTGGGGTATATTGTAGGCAAATATCATGGTCATTATCTCCATTGAAGCTTGTGTGCATATATCACGTGACTAGATATTTGACCGCTAATACCTTCAAATACCTGATTAGATATAACAAAAAATATAGTTTTTTTATTATGTTACCTATAGCTGATTGATTTGTACTTATAGACCTTGTTGGAAGGGGCATGTAATGATGACGCAATGTGGTCACTTGTTTTTATAATACCTAATACATACATTTGTACCAATAAAAAAATTACAAGTGTGTAATATTATGTATTGAACTATGTGCATTTTAAATTAACTTAGTTATGCTATTTTGCCTTATATATTTTCATTATGTTATAATACTTTCTTATGGCACCTTGTATAGGTGTATGGTATTGTAAAAATATGTGAACCAATAATGGTATTATCTATTTACAACATAAAACGTGCTAAAAAAAAGTGTGAGACCTCCCTTGATTCTCTTCTATTACAAAGCTAGGTGTCTGCCATCAGCCACCACTAGGGGGAGCTCAATGAATAGGAATTAATACAACTACTGTAATAATCTGTTTTCAAGTAGCTCACTCTAGTAGTGGATATGTAATTATGCAGTGATTTAACATGGCGAATAGAAGATAAAGTTCCGCGCGGGACCTCTCAAGCCCCATGGCATTCACGAGGTTTGCCTATATTGCAGGTATGCCACTGATAACATGCTTATGTACATCCTTGCCAAACATATCATAAATGTACAACACACTAGTGACAAGTGTACAATACTAAGTAGATGAACTTTATCACCTCCGTAAGGCTAGGGCTACACGACGAATTGTGTCACGCGACAATAAGTCGTGCGACACATAGGGCACAACTACACTGCAACATGTGTCGCGCGACATTGATATCATAGTAACATAGTAACATAGTTTGTAAGGCCGAAAAAAGACATCTGTCCATCCAGTTCGGCCTGTTTTCCTACAATATCGCGTGACAATTTTTATAATGATAGTCTATGGCAGGGGTACTCAACTGGCGGACCGCGGTCTAAATACGGACCACAGACGCCAGCTGTCCGGACCCCTGCCATCCCTTCCTAACCTGCCAGTGCGTTGGAAAGAGCTGAGGCACAAGCTCCCCCTATGCAGGCGCTGGATGGAAAGGGATGAGCGCGCTGAAAGAGACAGGTTCCTTCACATGCAGGCACCGGGACTTGTCTCTCTCAGCGCTGTCATCCAGACCCTGCACGTCAGGGGCGGATTGGCCATAGACCTTACAGGGAAATCACCCGGTGGGCCGATGCCCAGGGGGCCACCTGAGCCCTCCTAATGGCCGGCCAGTGGAAGTTTTTGGGGCTGTATTTTGTGCTGCTGGCAGTATTTTGTGATGGACTGTGATATTTGGCTCTATTGGGGTGGTATAATGTGCCACAATATGGTATTTATGGCTCTGCCTTCCATCAATTTGGACCCAACTACAAAACGGGGCCACTTTAAGTTCCCAGTCCTCCTCTCCTGCAGCATGTAAGGGAGCTTCAAGCTCCAAAGGACACTTACTTGCCGCTGGAGAAGAGGTGATAGACATCACCACTGCCACCAATGAATAGGCCTAAAAAAAGAATTTTAAAACGCCAACCCGATCTGACAAGCCACGCCCCCGATCTAATAACCCACGCCAGATCATTTAGGCCACGCCTCTCCAACTGGGCAGCCGGCAATTAAGGTAAAATCAACTTTGGGGGGGGGTGGGTGGTTTGAGGGGACTGAGGGGGTACAGACAGGTGAGAACACATCACTGAATGCAGGAAAGGACTCCACAGTGTCAGAGGCGTGCTCCCATCTTGCCTGTGTCTCTCTCTCTAAGGCAACTTTCACACTAGCGTTAATATTTTCCGGTATTGAGATCCGTCATAGGGGCTCAATACCGGAAAAAAAACGCTTCCATTTTGTCCCCATTCATTGTCAATGGGGACAAAACATAACTCAACAGAGTGGAGTCACTAAAATGCATTCCGCTCTATTGTGTTCCCATACCGGAGAGCAGCAAGCTGCGGTTTTCTTTCCGTTATGGGATGTGGAGCAAAACTGATCCGTCATAACCCACAATGCAAGTCAATGGGGACTGATCCGTTTTCTCTGACACAATAGAAAACAGATCCGTCCCCCATTGACTTTCAGTGGAGTTCATGACTAGAGATGTGCGAACGTGCTCCTCAGGAGGACGGAAGCGTCTGCCTGCACCCATGCGAGCGCAGGGGAGCCGAGCGGTACAGTGCTCGTTACGAGCACGTTCGCTCATCTCTATTCATGACGGATCCATCTCGGCGATGTTAAAGATGATACAACCGTATCCGTTCATAATGGATGCAGACGGTTGTATTATAAGTAATGGAAGCATTTTTGCTGAACCCTGCCAGATCTAGCAAAAACACTGGTGTGAAAGTAGACTAATGGTGAAATAAAGATAAGGCTCCGTTCACGCCACGGTATTTTTGTTCCACATCCAATCCCCACTATTGGTGGATTGGATGTGGACCTCTTCATTTCAATGGGGCCACAAAAGATAAGAGCACACTGTGTACTGTCTGCATCTTTTGTGGCCCCATAGAAATGAAGAGGTCTGCATCCAATCCACCAATAATGGGGAATGGATGTGGAACAAAATTACATGTGTTTTTTATGCGGCTAAAGATGCGGCTAGGGTTGTCACCCGGCCAGTAGCTCACCGGCAAGGCCGGTATTTTAGTGCCCCTGCCGGTGCTGGTAATTGTTTTTTACCGGCAATATTAAATGCCGGTGTTTTCCTGTACGGATTGCTACTAATGAGCACTTCCATCGCATAGCACTCATTAGTGCAGCCTTTACATCCACTTTACATCCACTGCAAAGAAAAAGAAAAGAACTCACTTCCTCCATTTGATAGCACTGCTGACTGGAAGCTTAGGACAGGAGTTCTTTTCTTTTTTTTTTGCAAAAGCAGAGATGGGGGCATTATTCTTACTGGGGGTACTAATAGAGGCATTAATCCTACTGGGGGCACTAATGGGGGCGTTCATCTTTACTGTTTGCATTCACCTCGGACCTTCGCCTGACTGCAGTCCCAGGTATGTGGACCTTTAATAAAACTAGTTGAGTACCGCTGGTCTATGGTGTCGCACTGCGACATGCAACATACTGCAACTGTGACAGTTGCAGAAAAACCTATCTTGGATGGAGTTTTTGTGACTGTCATGTCGCAGTCGCAGCATGTCACAATGCGACACCATAGACTATCATTATAAAAATTGTCGCACGACATTATTGCGACAACATGTCGTCGTGTAGCCCTGGCCTTAGGGAGGAGCAAATCGACTTTGGATGAAACAACACCCTAAGTCAATTCGCATAATACTCTGTTTGAATACTGTACGGAGTGAGCAATCCGTACAGTATCAGAATGCATTGGCTCAGATGAGCTGAAGTTATTACTTCACAAAGTCTTGCGAGACTTTGGGTAATAACTTAATAAATTAATTTCTACTGTAAAAAAAATTTCCCAAACTCGGTAAATGTTTTTTTTACAGTAGAAATTAATTTATTAAGTTGATTCGCTCATCCCTAACCTCCATCATGTGCATGACAATAAATAGGGTGATTATAATTAGCACATTTTAATGAAATTGTATAGCTACATACAAAGCATTAAAATAATTTACACATACAGTCACAGCTCAAGCACAGAACACAAAAACTGCAGAAGTGTATTGTACAGATATGGCAACCCCAAGCCTCTCAGAGGCCTTGGGGCCCGGCAGCTACGAAGGCCTATGAGGCCCAGCCCCCAGGTTGGGTCTCATAGGCAAATTATCAGTGTATCACAGTGTGTAATACACTGATAGACAATGCAGTAGAATACAGATGTATTGTGCTGCATTAAAACAGGGATCAGACCCTGTAATGTTGAAGTCCCATAGTGGGACATAAGTAAAAAAAAAAGTAAAATAAAAGTGTTTTTAACAATAAAAAAAATAAGTTTCAATTTAAAAAAAGCCCCTTTCCCATAAAAAGTGACATATAAAATTGTAAAAATTAGAAAAAAAAAAAGAAAACAGACATATTAGGTATTGTCACGTGCGTAAAAACCTGCTCTATAAAAATATCACATGATCCACTCCGTCTGGTCAACAAGTAAAAAAAAATAAATAAAAACTGTGCTAAAAAAAGCCATTTTGTCACCTTTCATCTCAAAAACTGTAAATACCAAGCGATCAAAAAGTCATATCTACCCAAAAATAATACCAATCAAACGGTCATCTCATCCCGCAAAAATTGAGACCCTACTTAAGACAATCGGCCAAAAAATAAAAAAGATATGGCTCTCAGAAAATAGAGACATAAAAACATTATTTTTTGTTTCAAAAATGATTTTATTGTTTAAAACCAAAATATATTTTAAAAAACAGACATGCTAGGTATAGCCATGTCTTTAACAGCCTTCTCTATAAAAAATATCACATGAGCTAACCCGTCTGGTGAACATCGTAAAAAAAATTTAATAAAAACCGTACCAAAAAAATTATTTTTTTGTCACCATGCATCACAAAAAGTGTAATACCAAATGATAAAAAAGTAGTATGTACCCAAAAATAGTACCAATCAAACCGTCATCTCATCCCGCAAAAAATGAGACTCTACCTAAGACAATCACTTAAAAAAATATATGGCTTTCAGAAAATGAAGACATAAAAACATTATTTTTTTTGTTTCAAAAATTCTTTTATTGTGTAAAACCAAAATAAATATAAAAAAATAGACAAATTGGGTATCGCCACGTCCATAACAACCTGCTCTATAAAAATATCATATTATTTTCCCCGTCAGGTGAAAACCTTAAAAAATAAAAACTGTGCCAAAAAATTAATTTTTTGTCGCCATACATCACAAATGGTGCATTACGAAATGATCAAAAAGTAGTATGTACCCCAAAATAGTACCAATCAACTCGTCACCTCGTGACGCAAAAAATGAGACCCTACATAAGATGATCGCCCCACCCCCACAAAAAAAAATGCCTTTTAGAAAAAGGAGACACAAAAACATGATTTATTTCAAAAATGCTTTATTATGTAAAACTGAAACAAAAGAAAAATAAAAGTAGACATATTTGATATTGTTGCCTCTATAACAACCTGTTCTATAAAAATAGCACATGATCTAACCTGTCAGGTGAACACAGTAAAAAGCAAAAAATAAAAACTGTGCCAGAATAGCCATTTTTTTGCTACCTTGCCTCACAAAAAGCGTAATATATAGCAATCAAAAGTCATATATACCACAAAAAGTACCAATAAAAGTGTCACCTTATCCTATAATTTAAAAAATGGGGTCACTTTTTTGGATTTTATACTCTAGGGCTGCATCAGGGGGTCTTTAACTGTCATATGGCAACTTAAAATTATCTCAGTGAAATCTGCCCTTCGAAAATAATATTGCGCTCCTTTCCGTCTGTGCTCTGCCGTGTGGTCGTACAGCAGTTTACAACCACATATGGGGTGTAAACTGCAGAATCTGGGTAATAAATATTGAGTTTTATTTGGCTGTTAACCCTTGATGTGTTACAGGAAAAAATGAATTAAAATGGAAAATCTGCCAAAAAAGTGAAATTTAAAAATTTAATCTCCTTTTTCCTTTAATTCTTGTGGAACACCTAAAGGGTTAACAAAGTTTGTAAAATCAGTTTTGAATAACTTCAGGGGTGTAGTTTCTACAATGGGGTCATTTATGGGTGGTTGCCACTATGTAAGCCCCACAGTGACTAAATACCTGAAGTGGTCCTTAAAAAAAATGGGTTTCGGAAATTTAAAAATGTGCTTCTAAAATTCTAAGCCTTATAAGATCCTAAAAAATAAAATTACATTTACAAAATGATGCAAAAATGAAAGTGGACATATGGGAAATGTAAAGTAATATCTCTTTTATGATGTATCACTATCTCCCTTAAAAGCATATAAATTCAAATTTTGAAAATTGCTAATTTTTCCAAATTTTCGGTAAATTTGGGATTTTTTTTATAAATAAAGGTGAATTATATCGACTAAAATTATCCACTATCATGAAGTACAATGTGTCACGAGAAAACAATCTCAGAATCGCTTGGATAAGTAAAAGCATTCCAAAGTTATTACCACATAAAGTGACACGTCAAGTTTCCAAAAAACGGCCTGGACCTTAAAGGGGTTCTCCAGGAATTTAGAAAATAAAAATACCTAAATGTTACTTTATTATAAATATATTCTCAAATACCTTTCATTAGCTATATTGGTTTGTTTTGTCTAGGGAGCAGTCATTAGGAGAAACAAAATGGCCGCTATTCTATTAGTAGACACAAAACCTGTCCTAATCATACAGGAAGACAAGTTACTTCACAACACTGAGCTAAAGAGCTGCCTCATTCCCATCCCTGCTCTATTTGTCAGGGATTATGATCCTGAATACAGCTGATAAAATCTTCTGCTGAATCTCTGAAGGAAAGGAGGTCATTAGGAGACATGAAGTGCAGAAAGGATGGACAGGGCATACTGTGGTAATGGAGACTGCATACAAGGGCTGCTGCTCTTTACTCACATCTCCACCATACTCTCTGTATTTCATATTTCTTCATGAACTCAATTCCTACAGAGACTAAGCTGAAGCTCATATTACACTGTATTCAGGATCATAATCCCTGACAAGTAGAGCTGAGAGGAGGATGAGGCAGCTCTTTATCTCAGTGTTGTGAAGTGACTTGTCCTGCTGTGTTATTAGGACAGGTTTTTGATGTACTAATAGGACAGCGGCATTTTGTTTCTCCTAATGATTGCCCTCTAGACAAAACAAGCCATTATAACTAATGAAAGGTATTTGGGAATATATTTATAATAAAGTATTATTTAAGTATTTTCATTTTCTTAATTCCTGGAGAACCCCTTTAAGGTAAAAATGGCAAGGTCCTTAAAGGGTTAAAACAAGATGATGCAATAAATGTGAATAGGAGATCATATAGCACTATGGGTACATATCTAAATAAAATATAATAATAAAAATGGCCTTTACATAGTTTACTCATCAAACTGTCATTTCTAACACAAGGGAATGCACTTAGTAGATGGGGACAAACTGAGTGCAAACAATGCATAAGCACATGGCTCATAACTAGAGATTAGCGAATCTTCCAAGATTCTGTTTGTTTTGGATTCGACAAATTTTTTAAAAAGTTCAGTTCGGGTCCGAATCTATTCGTCCTCTGAAACACAGATTTTACATGAAAAGCTCCTACCTCGTTTGGTTAATTTTTAAATTTGCCCTTGTCCTTTGCCCTTGGTCGTCTCCTCGGTCTGATTGATACAGCCTCAGGTGTAACTGTATCTACTTTTATCGTTGGCCGCAACTGACTGAAATTACCTCCCGCCTGGTGGGGATAGAACACTATTGACCGTTTTACAAGATTCATCCGAATCGGACCAGAAAAGATTCGGGTTCGATTTGTTGCTTAAAAAAATCTGACATTCGGAACGAATCTGCGAAGAGATTCGCTTATCTCTACTCGTAACATAGGAGATGATGCAATACCTAGACACAAATGGTATACAGGTTCTAACTATGCTTGCAATAGTTTAGGGCAGGGATGGCCAACTTGTGGCTCTCCAGCTGTTGTAAATATACAACTCCCACCATGCTCTGCTGTAGGATGAAAGCTGTAAGCAGTGTGGGCATGCTGGGAGTTGGGAGTTTTGCAACAGCTGGAGAGCCACAGGTTGGCCATCCCTGGTTTAGGGCAAAAGTATATAGTTCCTGTCAACACCATTCATGAGCTAGATGTGCAAATGTAATGCTGATAACATCTATACACATGTTGTGTGGACATAAAGGGGAATCATAAAAAGCATAACTTACAGGGGGAAATAAATACATCTACGTGGGTTTGCACTTACCAAGGGCTTTGCTGTGGCTCCGCTTTCTGGTCTCCCATTGGCTGACCGTAATCATGGGTATCCTCCTCTAATGACTGCTCCTTCTGGACACGGTTGTGGTAAAGGTCACTCCTTGTGTCGCAAAGCTTGGGACACTCCTGTATGAGACAGTTGAGGCCCTCAATATCGAATGGCCCCATTTCTGATGTTTCAGGCCTACACCACTGCAAAGTCTGCAGACCTAGTAAAGTTTGCCAACTGCAAGCACATGGATAAGCAGGCATGGCCTAAAATTCATAGCCTACGAATCTGCAAAGTACGGAATGCACATGGTGGCTTTCTGTGTGCGATCCATATTTTTTTGCAGATCCACTGACTTGAATGGAGCCACGGACCGTGATTTGCAGACAATAATAGGACATGTTCTATTTTTTTGCAACATGGCCATGTGAACATACGGTCATGGAATGCACACAGACTAATTTCCCTTGTGTTTACTACCCAATTGAAGTGAATGGTTCCGCAAATGGGCGGCAAAATTAACAGTGTGGATACATAAAAGTAGTGTGCATGAGCCCTAACAAATATAGTCAAACGCTGTACTCAGCTATCTCGATCAGTCCCATAGACTTATGTGGAGTGTCTGCATGTAAGAGTGATTGCCTCTCCATTCACACAGGGGACACAGGACATTGTGGTATTTGCAGTTTGTGAGGAGGTATGTGTGCTGCACTGTGATATTTGGTGGGGCTGGGGTGGCTGTTTGCTGCAGATTGGCATCTGGTACCTCTGTGGAGGTTTTTTGCTGAGCACTGTGGTATTTGTTTCAAATGCAAAGTAGGAATCAGGTACCTCGTAGAGGGGACCGTATCTGAAAGTACCTAAGGATCCATTTATGAAATAATCTAAACTGGTAATCCAAAAAGTGAGAAATAAGTTCAGAAGTAAATCAGAAATTTGTCAGGCAGTTAAGTTCAGTGACTGTATTCTGAATCTTCTGTCCATTTGTGGACCTTGGACATGGAGCCATTAAAAGGTAAAATTAGGACATTAGTAAAGCATAAGTTAGGCTAATATACCCTCCAAAGCAATATGTGGAATCATAATTAGATACCCATATATGTCAGTACATAGAGGTGTGTAGCTATAGTAGGTACACTAACATAAGTATCCACTAGGGGGAGAATGTGCTCAATATGGAACCAATATATTTCAAGTAATGAGACACAGTTAGGGTCCATTCACATGTCCACAAGTGTTTTGCGGTCTGCAAATTGTGGATCCGCAAAACACGGACAACGCCCATGTGCCGGCACTATAACAGAAATGTCTTTTCGGAATTGCGGAACGGATGCGGACCCATTTTGCAGACGTGTGAATATACCCTAAATGGTAGAAGTCATATACTGTATGATATGTAAATATGAGGGCCATTAGCTAACGTACAACAACCCATAGGTATAGGGGCGCTAAAATCATGAGGAGAGATGTGGGGAGCAGCTGTGAAGTTCCACAAAGAGCATGGAGGGGAAAGGAGGAGAACAGTAGCAAAAGGTCTGAGTTTAAATTGACCAAAGATACTGTGGTGAATTCAAAGAGCCAGTAATGATGTGCTTTAGGCTAGGGATATACTGAGGCGATTTGCATAAAAGTCACGTGACACAAAAATATGTGCGACTTGTCTGCAACTTGCTGTTGCGTGACTATTTTAGAGAGAGATTCTGCAGTGAAAACACAACCATGTCACAGGCGAATAGCGTGTTGTGCACAACTTATATTGAAGTCAATGGAGTGAATGTTGTGTGAATTGTAACGCAAAATCTAGCATGTCTGGATTTTTTGTGACTGTCACGTTCCAGTATGTTGCTTGTCGCTCTGCAATATCATAGATATACATTACATGAAATGTCACTCGACTTTCTTGTCCATTCTATTCCGCATGCCATCCTGTATATCCCCATCCATTCCTTTACCCCATTGTTATCACACATGCTGGTTGCTAAACTATACAGCCCCCATTCTGATATCCTAGCGCACGTGCTACTACATGGCTTTCTCTCTTCACTATAAGTGAGCTGCTTGGTTATCCAAACATACACTAGATCCTCCTCCTTTTCTCCTCCATGGTATAGCTGGCCTTTGGTTCCCACATCTCTCCTCACGTTTTTAGTGCCCCCTATACCTATGGATTTTTGAACATTAGCTAATGCCCCTCATGTTTTATATATTATATACTAGAAAAAGTACCTGGCGCTGCCCGGGTATAAATAAGTTCCAATAAGTGACAATCTATGCCCTTATTTTCTGTATATAGGGAAATTGCTAGTAGCCCTAGGTACCCCAGCAGTAATACACTTTTTCGCTTCATTTTTAACCTCCAGGGCTCCAGCAGCATCATAAGACTATGACAGAGCCAGTCGATAAACAATATTGGTAGTCTTATTGCCAAGTGCATAGAGATAAAGATTTTTATCTTATCCAACTCTGGAGCAAGCAACATACAATTGTCCTTGCGAGAAACATGCAGGGTCACATTTATTAAGACCGGCTTTTTTACACCCGGACTTAGTTTCCCCCCTTGTACAGTCTTAAGATTTGCCTAATTTATGACGAGACGTGCACCTCATCATTAATTAGGCGCATCTATGGCAGTCCTTGCACCTGACAAAAACAACTACTCCAGTCCCTGGCTGGCATTGTATTTCGCCAAAAAATCGGTACATTTGCTGGGGCCCAAGTCAGATGGATACATTGTAACTGTGACTGGAGATAGCACCCTCCTGTCACTCCTACCACGGCCTGGTGAGGTCCGGCAAGGTTTACCTATGTGCCAAATTTTGCCTATCGAGAACAGACAGACATTCGCTTTCATGGTATAGATGACTTCTAACATTAACTGTATTAACAGTATTACTTATATCACATATATTAGCTCCATATCAGGCGTTCCATTCCCACGACATTGATATACATACAAAGTATTATGCATCACAGGTAATAACTAAAGACACATTCTTGATTGGATTAAAAATGCCCATTATGTTTATTGGGTTGTTAAGGGTTACACAATAATTTATTGTAACTACTGTAGGTAGGGACAGACAAGGACAGTGAGCCCTAAGGCTAGTACCCATCTCACTTTCCCTGCCTACTTGTAATACAAGCGCTAGATAGTTAGACTGCAACTGGTCGATGGTCCCTATGCCATATAAGTGCAGAGACAGACTACAAACAAAGACAGAAAAACATAATACAGAGTAATATATAAATAGATCAAAACCAGCCGGTCTATGCAGTACCAAATGAGAGACAAAGAGTGGTTAGAACACAAGCCAAGATCAGAACCAGACGGACTACACAGTACCAAAGGAGAGACAGAGAGTAGTCAGAAGACAAGCACGAGCAACCCAAATAAGCACAGGAGCAAGACCCATGAACACAAAGACTATCACTCGCACAAGGGATTTAAATAGAGCTTCGAGTCCCTGGATCAGAATCTGATAGATCCATGACTCGGCGCTCCATTAGTCAGAAACACTAAAACATAGGAATAGAGCAGCTGAGCAACCACCCCACTGCTAATCTCTGCCAGAAAATGCCCATTAAGGGGAGAAACAGAGCATTGCATCCTGTTGGTAAGGATGTGGTTGCTTCATCAGGGGGCGTGGCTCAGCAACGCTTCTTTCCCTCTGCAGGCGTGCTGATACAGGTGAGTCTCAAAGATCAAAATATAATAACCAGCAATAATCAATTTAGCTGAAACCACATTGCCCCACAGAGAGCTGGGAGACTAAACCTCAATCAGGCCAAACCTCAATGGGGCAAGGCCCCCTCAAAAACATTTCACCCATTTCTCAATTATATTTTGTAATCCTAAATTGAAAATGTCTAAACCAATATCTGAAAACTGCACATTATCAGTTCTGTATAAGCCAACACACGAAACCCTCCAAATCCAAATGTCTATAGGAAAAACCATCTAGACGTGACAAAAAGTTTTGCATGGCTCTATTCATCCTTTTCCTAATTCTGTCCACGAACATGCTCGATTTACTAGACTACTACAAGCGTGACACTATTTCAGAGAACACTAAGACAGAATCAGGAAAAAAACACTTCAATCAGGCAAAATCTTGCCTCATCTCCCATAATAGTTCCAAAGTCTTAATCTTCCAGATGTCATTGCCACCAACATGTAAGATCAAGACATAAAGGAGAAGCCAGAGACTCCCTTAATTTTCTAACTTCACATAACATTCTTCTCCATTTCAGCTTTCTAAAACCATACCAAAAAATGCAAACGTTTTGTGAATCAAAAGAGATTTGCCAAGTAACTCTTCCTATCAGCTCTCTTCTGGTCCTAATAAATAAATGCGTGACCCATAATCCAGATTATTAATTGAGAACCGAAAAATGGAAAAGTAAGACTAAATCAACAAATGATGCCTGACATAGATCTTAAATCTATTGGATTCCATCTACCTATCCTTCTAATAACTGCTTCATCAAGACCAAGTCTGGTTTCCTCTGTAGCTGCACCAATCGTGAACAAATGTGAAGAAACATGAATACACATGTGCAAACCAAACATTTAAAGGGAGTCTGTCACCTCATTTTCACCTACCGGTATATAACTAGCAGCAGTACCCCACAGAAGATTGCATACACATCCCAGACATACCTGTGTGCACTTTGTGTCTGTATTACATGTCCAGAAAAAGCACTTTTATTCTGCTAGAAAACAGCTCCCAAGTGCCCAGCTCTGCTGCTTAAGTGCCCAAAGCAAACCAGACTGAAGAGGGGAGGGCTGCTTTAGCTGCTCATATCTCGGAATCTGATCTTCTTTGAAAGCTGGCATTCCAAGCTTTAAAAGGATACCAAAATCACAGCATTAGGCCTCATGCACCCGACCGTATGTGTTTTGCGGTCCGCAAATTGCGGATCCGCAAAAAAAAAACGGATGACATCCGTATGGCATCCGTGTTTCCGTTTTTTTTGTGGATCCATTGTCCGCAAAACGGACAAGAATAGGACATGTTCTATTTTTTTTGCGGGGCTACAGAACGGACATACTGATGCGGATAGCACATGGTGTGCTGTCCGCATTTTTTGCTGACCCATTGAAATGAATGGGTCCGCATCCTATCCGCAAAAAAAACGGAACGGACACGGAAACAAAATACGTTCGTGTGCATGAGGCCTTATATCCAGTATATCAGAAGATATAGCTGTTAGAAATCGAGTTGGGAGAGAAAGCTGTTTTTAGTTTCACTTTCAGCCGGGCACTTGGGAGCTGTTTTTCTGCAGAATAAAAGTGCTTTTTCTGGACATGTAATACAGACACGCAGTGCACACAGGTATGTCTGGGATGTGTATGCAATCTTCTGTGGGGCAGTGCTGTTAGTTATATAGGTGAAAATGTGATGACTGGCTCCCTTTAAAGGCCAAGCCCTGTGACATCACCAGGGTTGACCTGGAAACATATCGCTCTGGAAGTGTGTACACATAATAAAATCATATCATATGCATAGTGCTCCATCCTTTTGCTGATCACAAAGCACATTGTATCACAAATATTCATAATAAAGAGCATTACCTATGTGTGACCTGGTACATTCCAATGAGTGGGCCTTCTGGTCCCTCTCCATACACATGTGCGTCATCCTTCATTCGTATGTCCCGTTGTAGCTATGGCTAAATAGCTAAATAGCGATATATGTCAAATGGGACAGTAGTGCATTAACTATATATGCACTAGCTACATACATACAGTATGTTCGATTAGATTGTGCCGTGATATAAGACAGGTCTTACATAGAGGCCACAGTAGTCTCTTGTCACTATGGAGAGGCACCAGAAGGCCCACTCATTGGAATGTACCAGGTCACACATACGTAATGCTCTTTATTATTATTATTTGTGATACAATGTGCTTTGTGATCAGCAAAAGGATGGAGCACTATGCATATGAGGTTGTGATATGATTTTATTAAGTGTACACACTTCCAGAGCGATATGTTTCTGGGTCAACCCTGGTGATGTCACAGGACTTGGCCTTTAAATGTATGGTTTGCACATGTGTATGCATGCTTGCGAAAGGCTGAGTGTGACGAAACTTCGCATTTATTTGGGTTTATATAACCATCACTATGGATTAAAAATTCTTCAACTTGTGGATGCTGTCTTCATCATTCACCATTTTCTACACCTGTTTTAGGCGTAGAAAAAGGTCTAAATGTAAAATAGCTCGGAAGCTGTCTTACATTTAGAACTGGCGCTGGATGCGCCCAAGTTATGGAGAGCCCGGCGAATGGGTATTGGGATGTGCTATAAATGGGGCACGGGGCCCAATTTCGATTCTTGCTATGGGGCCTAGTGATATCTACAGTATGTACGCGCCTGACCAGAACAACAATATATATTAAACGATACCACCTCACTTAACCTTAAGGCCGCAAAGAATGCAATAACAAAAGCAACCCTGAATAATGACACTTGAAACATGTCAAAACAAAGCATAATTAGCACAGTAACTCCACAGAAATAGGCCTTCTCCTATCCTTGGCTGAAACTGACCTACCATAACCTTTCAAAACTTGCTTGACCGGAAAGAAACTGTGACCACCAATTAACTTAAAAAAACAACAACAACAGCAAAATCTAAATAGAAGAAAATGCCAATTCCCTTTGCATCAATTCACAGACAAACAACAAATTCAAACTAAAACTACTCACAAAAAGTTAGGGATATTTGGCTTTGGGGTGAAATTTATGGAAAATGTAAAAAATTCACGCTACAGTGATATTATATCATGAAAGTAGGGCATTTAAAAAGGACCTCTCACCACTCCTGACATGCCTGTTTTAATAGCTGCATGCATGCACCAGTTGGAGGTGTGTACCTGCACAGACTGACTCTATCCAATCAGTGCTGCCATGTTCAGACTGTGCAGGTACACACCCCCAACTTGTTACCTCCCCTCTGTTCCCTTACTGAAGACAAATAGCAATTCATTCATAACTTCTAGTGCAAATAATAAAGGAATGGCACAACATAGAGCCATAAGAATAGATGTTCCAGACTTGTTATTACATGGGGAATGCATGAAGCTATTAAAACAGGCATGTCAGGAGTGGTGAAAGGTCCTCTTTAAGTAGAAGCATGCAATAGTGATTTCCTCATATGAAACAAAAGCCAACAACAGTGCTGGGTATACCCCCACAAAAAATGTCAGTGCCTCAATAACTTGTCATATGGCTTTGAGCATCAATTACAGCTTGACCACGACATCTCATGCTGTTCACAAGTCGACTTATTGTCTGCTGAAGCATGGCATCCCACTCTTCTTGAAGGGCGGCCCTCAGTTCATTGAGGTTCTGGGGTACAGAGTTACGAGCTTCTACACAGTGACTCAGCTGATCCCATAGGTTTGCAATGGGATTCAGGTCTGGAGAAAATGCAGGCCACTCCATTTGAGATACCCTAGTCTCTAGCAGCCGTTCCCTAATGTTGCGACCTTGATGAGCTGGCACATTGTCATCCATGAAGATCAAATTAGGCCTTTGTTGTTCATGAAGAGACACAATGACTGGATTAATGATGTTATTAAAGTAGTATGGGCTTGTTACTGTACCATTCACAAAGTGTAGGGAAGTTCTGTATTGACTAGACACACCTGTCCACACTATAACACCACCACCACCAAAGGCTCACCAGTGGCTGATGCATAGCGTTCTCCTTGACGTCTCCAACATTATTGGCGGCCATCATTTCTGCTCAGCGTAATTTTACGTTCATCGGTGAACATCACTGAGGCCCAATGGTCCCTTGTCCAGCGTAGATGCTCCCTGGCCCATGCAAGATGATGATGCCTGTGCCTGGTGGTGTGATCAGGTACCCTTGCAGGTTGTCTAGCATGCAGACCACGCTGAAGTAAATGGTTTCGAATGGTCTGACGTGCCTCTCACCTCCCTTAAATGAACCTGGAGTTGTGTGGCATTCATCATCTGGTTCTGCAGGGCATTTTTCACAATGAAGCGGTCATCAGTGTGGGATGTGGCCAAAGAACGTCCACTTCTGTGCCTTTCTGTGACTCTTCTAGTCTCTCTCTATCTCTGTTGCAACCTGCTTATCACAATCTGTGACATTTTGTGCTCATTGCCCACTTCTGTCTGAGGTTATTCAGTGGTGGCCATAGCACACATTCAAAACTGGCTATAGTTGGGTGCACGTCCCTTTCTCGATCCATCTCCAAGAGACCGCATACCATTTGCAGTGAAGTAAGTTTTCTTTATTTCATCAATACAGCCGAATTTTAAAGTGCAGACGTGTAGCAGCAAGGTTTCGGGCTTACATTAGGCTAGTACAAAAAACAAAAAAATATATGGAATATAAATATAAAAAATATGAAAAATTCATAACAAACATAGTCCATGCTTCATTTTTTACAGTAGAAAATATGCATAAATACATCAATGTAACAGGATACATGCAGGGCCGGTTTTAGGGGGGATCTGTGTATGACACTGTTATGGGGGATCTGTGGATGACACACTGTTATGGGGGATCTGTGGATGACACCATTATGGGGGATCTGTGGATGACACCGTTATGGGGATCTGTGGATGACACTGTTATGGGGAGGGATCTGTGTATGACACTGTTATGGGGGATCTGTGGATGACACACTGTTATGGGGGATCTTGTGGATGACACCATTATGGGGGATCTGTGGATGACACCGTTATGGGGGATCTGTGGATGACACTGTTATGGGGATCTGTGGATGACACTGTTATGGGGGATCTGTGGATGACACACTGTTATGGGGGATCTGTGGAAGACACTGTTATGGGGGATCTGTGGATGACACTGTTATGGGGTATCTGTGGATGACACTGTTATGGGGGATCTGTGGATGACACTGTTATGGGGGATCTGTGGATGACACACTGTTATGGGGGATCTGTAGATGACACACTGTTTATGGGGGATCTGTGGATGACGCTGCTATGGGGGATCGGTGGCTGGCACTGTTATGGGGATCTGTGGATGGCACAGTGTTATGGGGATCTGTGGATGACACTGTTATGGGGGATTTTATGGCCCAGACAGCCATGCGGTAATTGAAAGAAGCGCGGCCACATCACAAACACGCCGTATGGCGGTGTCCTAAAAGTGCTGCAGACCTAGGTCATACTGGAGTCACAGGGAGCTCACACAGGGGGCACAAGGAGCTCACACACAGCTCACAGAGAGGGCACACACCGGCAGCAGAGGGGATACAGGGGGCACAGGGAACACACACAACTCACACAGGAAGCGCGCACAGAGGGGGCACTGGGATCTCACAGAGGAGGCGCGGGGAGCTGACAGAGGGGGCGTGAGGAGCTGACAGAGGGGGCACGGGGGGATGACAGAGGGGGCACTGGGATCTCACAGAGGAGGCGCAGGGAGCTGACAGAGGGGGCACGGGGAGCTGACAGAGGGGGCACGGGGGGGGCTGACAGAGGGGGCGCAGGGGGCTGACAGAGGGGGCGCAGGGGGCAGACAGAGGGGGCGCAGGGGGCTGACAGAGGGGGCGCAGAAGGCTGACAGAGGGGGTGCAGGGAGCTGACAGAGGGAGCGCAGGGGCTGACAGAGGGGGCGCAGGGATGGCAGAGGGGGCGCAGAGGGCAGACAGAGGGCATGCAGGGAGATGACAGAGGGGGCGCAGGGGGCTGACAGAGGGGGCACAGGGATGACAGAGGTGGCAACTGGGGGCTGACAGAGGAAGCGCAGGGGGCTGACAGAGGGGGGCGCAGGAGGCTGACAGAGGGGGTGCAGGGAGCTGACAGAGGGAGCGTAGGGGGCTGACAGAGGGAGCGCAGGGGCTGACAGAGAGGGCGCAGGGATGGCAGAGGGGGCGCAGGGGGCAGACAGAGGGCATGCAGGGAGCTGACAGAGGGGGCGCAGGGGGCTGACAGAGGGGGCGCAGGGATCTCACAGAGGAGGCGCGGGGAGCTGACAGACAGGGGCGGTCTTGGCATTTCTGGGGCCCTAAGCGAAGTTATGTCCGGGGGCCCCCACCCCCCAATGACGCGTCACGCCCCTGATGACACGCCCTCTGATGACACCCCCCCCAATGGCACGCCCCCCCACACATCAAAGACTGGGACTAGAGCATGCTCGGGTGGAATTTGCGTGCGCTTTTTCAAATCTGCACGCTAATTCATATGCATATTTTAGTATGTACACTAATGTGTATGCATTTTATAAATTAGTACGCATTAGCGTACTAATTTATAAAATGAGTACGCATTCGGCAAAATGCAGTACGTGACAGCTGGGCGGTCGGTCTTGGACACCAGCACAAGAGCGGAGCGTGGGGGCCCCCTTGGACGTCGGGGGCCCTATGCAAATGCATAGGATGTGTGGTGCCCAAGACCGCCCCTGCTGACAGAGGGGGCGCGGGGAGCTGACAGAGGGGGGGGGGGGCGTGGGAGCTGACAGAGGGGGAACGGGGGGCTGACAGAGGGGGCACGGGGGGCTGACAGAGGGGCCACGGGGGGCTGACAGAGGGGGCACTGGGATCTCACAGAGGAGGTGCAGGGAGCTGACAGAGGGGGGCAGCGGGGGGCTGACAGAGGGGCACTGACAGAGATGACTCACAGAGGTGGCGCAGGGAGCTGACAGATGGGGCGCAGGGAGCTGACAGAAGGAGGCGCAGGGGGCTGACAGAGGGGGTGACAGGGGCTGACAGAGGGGGCACAGGGGCTGACAGAGGGGGCGCAGGGAGCTGACAGAGGGGGGCGCAGAGGGGTCTCACAGCAGGGAGGTGCAGGGAGCTGACAGAGGGGGCGCAGGGAGCTGACAGAGGGCGCGGGGAGCTGACAGAGGGGGCGTGGGGGGCTGACAGAGGGGCTGACAGAGGGGGCAGAGGGGGGGCACGAGGGCGGGGATGACAGAGGGGGCAGGGGCTGACAGAGGGGGCAGCTGACAGAGGGGGCGCAGAGGGGCTGACAGGAGAGGCTGACAGAGGGGTTGACGAGGGGGCTGACAGAGGGGGCGCAGGGGGTGACTGACAGAGGGGGCGCGGGAGGGGGCTGACAGAGGGGGCGCGGGGGCTGATAGAGGGCGTGCAGGGAGCTGACAGAGCTCACAGAGGGGGCTCAAGGGAGAGCAGTGACCATCAGTACATGAGGTTAGTGCAGGGCTGTTACAATAAGAGTGTGACCCAAGCAGCCCTGCACCCCCCTCTTCCAAAAAAAAAGACTCCTAGCAGCAGGGGGCCCCTCTGGGAAAGGGGGCCCTGGGCAATTGCCCTGTTTGCCCCCCCCTAACGCCGGCCCTGGATACATGTATGGTATAGTGACCAGGGTTACAATTGATAAAATAAAAAATGTCGACAAGATATCACATATTGAGTTTGTTGACATTATTTTTTTCAATAGCAAGAGCTATGAATGGTACCATATAGTAACATGATTGTTTAAAGAGCAGGAGGTATACATAGACATAATATTAAATATGTGACACATGCAAGAAATGAATGTGTAAGTATAGAAAGCATGATTGTAGTAGTGAAATAAAGGATGTCAGTATAGTACTGCAATTTGTACAAGCATAATTAAAGTAGGAAAGGTATATATTTCATGATTATGGATATGATAGAGTAAATGTGTAGTCATAAGTACACAGGTATGTCTGAAAACAGCAGTAGGATAGAGATAAAGTATTCAGTGTACATAATTGCGTGACAGACAAAAGGGGATAAGGGGGGGGGGGGGGTCGGTGGCCACAAGAGCCTAATTATATAGAATTATATGGTAAAAACCCCAATCAAAAAAATGTGGGGCACTAACTAGTAATGAGGTGTACAAAAAGCCCCATATAGCAACACCAATAATAATAGCACACCAAATTAATAACAATTGATTACTTTATTAGTACTCGTAGGTAACACGCACAAAATAGAAAATATACATATATAAAATGATGGCACCTAACACAATAATGGAGGAGCAGCACAGTGTGGACATGCAACCATTGCTCTAAAATAAGGTATCACAGCGTACTAAGTAAAGTGCAAGTGCAACTCAGATATAAAATTCATACAAATGAGCCAAAATACCATAGAGCAAAAAAATGAGTATAAAAAGGTATATTACTAACCACTGCCACCTCCTACCCCAACGCACGTTTCGCTCTCGCTTCCTCAGGAGGACTCCCTGAGGAAGCGAGAGCGAAACGTGCGTTGGGGTAGGAGGTGGCAGTGGTTAGTAATATACCTTTTTATACTCATTTTTTTGCTCTATGGTATTTTGGCTCATTTGTATGAATTTTATATCTGAGTTGCACTTGCACTTTACTTGGTACGCTGTGATACCTTATTTTAGAGCAATGGTTGCATGTCCACACTGTGCTGCTCCTCCATTATTGTGTTAGGTGCCATCATTTTATATATGTATATTTTCTATTTTGTGCGTGTTACCTACGAGTACTAATAAAGTAATCAATTGTTATTAATTTGGTGTGCTATTATTATTAGAATTATATGGTAGTATCCTAAATGTAAGGTTGCAACATGATCATATAAATGGTGGGAGAATGGTGTGTATGATCGAGCATCCTAAGTCAGTACGCAGAAACAAACAAACAAAAATATATGTTTGGTATCGCCGTATTTGTAATGAGCTGCAAAAAAAGAACGTTGTGTCATTTTAGTGCACATTTAATGCCGTGTTGTAAAAACCCCATCAAGACTTTTTTTTACCATTGTCCAATAACAGACTTGGTAAATGGAATGGTGCTCTTAAATAGTACAACTTATCCTCCAAAAAATAAGCTCTCATATGGATATATGAATGGAAAATTTAAAAAAGTTATAGGCATTGAAACATTGGAAGGAAAAAACGAAAATGCAAAACAAAAAATGGGCCCCATACTATATGCTCTGAAAACAATACAAACAATGAATAACTTTCAAAAACGGACTTATACTTACCTTTACACTTGCATCCTGAATCCAAATATGAAGAATACCTTGTGGTGCAGCTGGTGACCATCATCTGGCTACAACAAACTGATAGAAGAGGAGAGAAAAACGGTCATGGGCATTTCCGGAGTGACAAGAAGAAAGCCCGCTTCCCCCCACCCCATAGTTGCATACCCACTTCTCCAACCCCATCCACTCTCCTACCCTACAAGTGGAAGACCCTTCTTCTGCCATCTGCTTTTCCTTCTTTTCCACATCATCCAATACTGATGATATGTCATCAGAAATATCCAGCTCCCCTCTGTCTGCATCTTGCTGACATTTCTGAGACCAAGGGTTGCATAAAAAAGAAGGATTTTCATATTCAAATGTAAAATAAGAAACTATACAAATATATACTATGAACCAGATGGTATTTCACTTTAAACATGTATTATGGTTAACATCACATGGGCTAAACATGGTGGATGGATCAAACAAGGCCACTGGATTATTGCCATTAGGGACAAGTTCTGAAAGCTAGCTGCCATATAATATGGTGGCCAAACATGGGCTGTTGCTGGTATGGGGTGTTATGGAAACCCTCTGTTCAGGAATTCGGGAGAGAATTCAAAGGGTCTCTATGTCTGTCAGCATGGTTCAAATTGATTCCTTTACGATGCTTTGGAGAGAAAGAAAGAAAGACATAGATACAATGTTTCCAGGTATCTTTCTCTGGGGAAGAATACAATACAGAGAATTGTTATCATCAGCAGATAAAGTGGGATTACATTCATCAAATCAGTATAAAGCAAAAACACACATTTACCTATTACTGTGAAGACTAGACTGGTGCATTCCCAGACTGACACAAGAAGAACGCCCCAATCTCCTCCCCCCCCAACCCACTTCTCCAAACACCAAGCCCTCTCCTGCCTGTCACAGGAGTATCAGACGTGGTACCCCTCCTGCGTTTGGCTGCAGATCTCCCACTGCTTCCACCGTGCTGTCTCAAGGGCCTGCTTAAACCTTGCTGTCTCATGTATATCTTGTCATCCTCATCCCCTGATAATGATGATGCCCCCTCTTCACTCGGCTCCCACGCTTGATCGACTACCAGCAGTAAACTGACCATGGATTGTCTTCCAAGTTAGGATTTTTATCTCTCTGTTCTGACTGCTAAAGAAGTACATCGTTGGTGCATAGTACTGCCAAAAATGGTGAAAAAAGCCCAAAGTTCCCAAAAATATATTTTTCCCGAAACTCTTTTGATGGTAGTATCTCTTTAATTATTACCTGTTGTGAAACAAATATTGTTTAGCTCCCAAGCTTTGTTTCCTGATCAGTTTCACAGGCAGCCAACTGACCTTTAAGTGGTTAAGACAAATCTTAACCAGAGCTACAAGTGCATCTCAATAAATTAGAATATCATCAAAAAGTTTTTTTTTCCAGTAATTCAGTTCAAAAAGATAAACACACATATATTATATAGAGTCATTACAAACAGAGTGAACTTTTTCAAGTGTTTATTTATGTTAATGTTGATGATTATGGCTTACAGCCAAGGAAAACCCAAAATTCATTATCTCGGAAAATTAGAATAATTAACCCAAAACACCTGCAAAGGCTTACTAAGCCTTTAAAAAGGTCCCTTAGTCTAGTTCAGTAGGCGACACAATCATGGGGAAGACTCCTGGCTTGACAGATGTCCAGAAGGCTGTCATTGACACACTCCACAAGGAGGGGAATCCACAAAAGGTCATTGCTAAAAAAGCTGTCTGTTCACAGAGTGCTGTATCAAAGCGGATTAATGGAAAGTTGAGTGGAAGGAAAAAGGGTGGTAGAAAAAGGTGCACAAGCAACAGGGAGAACCGCAGCCTTGATAGAATTATTAAGAAAAGGCCTTTCCTAAATTTGGGGGAGATTCACAAGGAGTGGACTGCTGCTGGAGTCGGTGCTTCAAGAGCACACACAGACATATCCAGGACATGGGCTATAAGTGTCGCATTCCATGTGTCAAGCCCCTCTGTCAGCTCTTACCTGGGCCAAGGAGAAAAAGAACTGGACTGTTGCTCAGAGGTCAAAGGTTTTGTTCTCAGATGAAAGTAAATTTTGCATTTCATTTGGAAATTAAGGTCCCAGAGTCTGGATGAAGAGTGGAGAGGAACTCAATCCTAGCTGCTTGAGGTCTAGTGTGAAGTTTCCACAATCAGTGATGGTTTGGGGAGCCATGTCATCTGCTGGTGTAGGTCCACTGTGTTTTATCAAGACCAAAGTCAGTGCAGCTGTCTACCAGGAAATTTTAGAGCACTTCATGGTTCCCTCTGCCGACAAGCTTTTTGGAGATGGAATTTTTATTTTCCAGCAGGACTTGGCACCTGTGCTTGATTGGCGAGCAAACTCGCCTGACCTTAACCCCATAGAGAATCTATGGGGTATTGTCAAGAGAAGGATGAGAGACACCAGACCCAACAATGCAGATGAGCTGAAAGCTGCTATCAAAGCAACCTGGGCTTCCATAACACCTCGCAGTGCCACAGGCTGATCACCTCCATGCCATGCCGCATTGATGCAGTCATTCATGAAAAAGGAGCCCCAACCAAGTATTGAGTGCATTTACTGTACATACTTTTAATTTGGCTAACATTTCTGTGTTTAATTTTTTTTTACAGTTGGTATAGTATAATATTCTAATTTTCTGCGATAATGACTTTTGGGTTTTCCTTGGCTGTAAGCCATAATCATCAACATTAACATAAATAAACACTTGAAAAAGTTCACTCTGTTTGTAATGACTCTATATAATATATGGGTTTCACTTTTTGAGCTGAATTACTGAAAAAAAACTTTTTGATGATATTCTAATTTATTGAGATGCACTTGTATAAGCTAGTACTTAACAAGAACTACTAATTAACCCCTTCAACCCCAGGCCTGTTTTCACCTTCCTGCCCAGGTCATTTTTTGCAAATCTGACGTGTCACTTTATGTGGTAATAACTTTGGAACACTTTTACTTATCCAAGCCATTCTCAGATTGTTTTCTCGTCACATATTGTGCTTCACGACAGTAGTAAATTTGTGGCAAAATATTTTATTTTTATTTATAAAAAATACCAAATTTACCAAAAATTTGGAAAAATTTCCAAATTTCTATTTCTCTACTTTCAAAATACATAGTAATAACTCCAAAAATAGTTATTATTTTACATTCCCCATATGTTTACTTTATGTTGGCATCATGTCATTTTACTTTTTTCGAATGTTAGAAGGCATAGAAATTTAGAAGCAATTTTTCAAATTTTCAACAAAATTTCCAAAACCATTTTTTTAAGCACCAATTCAGATATAAAGTGATTTTGAGGGGCTTAAGTAATGGAAACCACCCATAAATGACCACATTTTAGAAACTACACCCATCAAATTATAAAAAACTAATGTTACAAACTTTGTTAACCCTTGAGGTGTTCCACAAGAATTAAAGGAAAATGGAGGTGAAATTTCAAAATTTCACTTTTATGGTAGATTATTCATGTTAATAATTTTTTTCTTGCAACACAGCAAGGGTTAACAGCAAACTAAAGCTCAATATACATTACTCTGATTCTGCAGTTTACAGAAATACCCCATATGTGGTGGTAAACGTCTCTATGGGTTTGTGGCAGTGGTCAGAAGGAAAGGAGCGCCATACGGATTTTGGAGGCAGATTTTGCTAGAATGGTTTTTAGGCACCATTTTGTAATTGAGAGACCCTGACATACCCCTACAGTGGAAACCCTCAAAAGGTGACCCCATTTTGGAAATTACACCCTTCAAAGAATATATTAAGGGGGTACTGACCAGTTTGACCCCCTAAGCATTTTACGGAATTTGGAAACACTTGGTTGTGAAAATGAAAAGTTTCATTTCTTCCAATAAAATGTTGCTTTAGCCCCAAATTTTCATTTTTATAAGGGGTAATAGGAGAAAAGCACCCCATAATTTGTTCCCCATTTTCTCCTGAATACGGCAACACCCCATATGTGGTGGTAAACTGCTGTGGGGGCACATGGCAGGACTCAGAACAGAAGGAGCGCCATATGGATTTTGCAGCACAGATTTTGATGGATTGGTTTGCTGGAGCCATTGATTTTTATTTTTTTGAGTTATTGTCTTATGTGGGGGCTCATTTTTTGCGGGATGAGGTGACGTTTTCATTGGTACCATTTTGGGGTACATAAGACTTTTTGTGAGTCAAGGTGAAAAAAATAGCTGTTTGGCATAGTTTTTTTAAATTTTTTTTACAGCATTCAACTGTTCACCTGAGGGGGCAAATCATGTGATATTTTTATAGAGTAGGTTGTTACGGATACGGCGATACCCAATATGTCTACCATTTTTATAAAATTTTACACATTAA
The DNA here is from genome assembly GCA_900303285.1 of Rhinella marina. Lineage (NCBI taxonomy): Eukaryota > Metazoa > Chordata > Amphibia > Anura > Bufonidae > Rhinella > Rhinella marina. Next base: position 735,081 of record ONZH01014625.1, read on the forward strand.
ATTTATTTTTGAACAGAATACAATATTTTTTTGTGTTGCTATTTTCTGAGAGCCATATTTTTTTTATTTTTTTGGGTGATTGTCTCAGGTAGGGTCTCATTTTTTGCGAGACAAGATGACGGTTTGATTGGTACCATTTTGGGTTAAATACACCTTTTTGATCGCCTGCTATTACACTTTTTGTGAGGCAAAAGGGAAAAAAATGGCTGTTTTGGCATAGTTTTTTTTTACATTTTTTACAGCATTCACCTGGGGGGCCATCTCATGTAATATTTTTATAGATCAGGTTGTTACGGATGCGGCGATACCCAATATGTCTAACATTTTTATTTTTGGAAAGTTTTACACATTAGATGCATTTTTGAACAGAATAAAATCTTTTTTTGTGTTGCTATTTTCTGAGAGCCATATTTTGGTACCATTTTGGGTTAAATAAACCTTTTTGATCACCTGCTATTACACTTTTTGTGAGGGAAGGTGACCAAAAAATGGCTGTTTATGGCACTGTTTTTTTTTTGTTTGTTTTTTTACTGCGTTCACCTGGCGGGGTGGATGATGTGATATTTTTATAGAGCCAGTCGACACGGACGCGGCGATACCTAATATGTATACTTTTATTTACAATTTTTTTTAAACTTTATTTTGGGAAAAGTGCGCTTTTTTTACTTAAAACATTTATTTTTTTGTAAAACTTTTTTTTTTTTTACTTTTTTTCACTTTTTCCCCCCACTTTTAGGGGTCTGATCCCCTTTACAATGCATTACAATGCTTCTGCATTGTAATGCATTGGCTGTAAGTGTATTACTCAATGTAATACACTTACAGCTTGCTTCCTGTGAGATCCAGGGGGCTGGATTTCACAGGCTCACAGGGATGGCAAGCCATCGGGTCCCCATCACAGCAGCTCGGGGACCTGATGGACTCTCTCTGCCCACGCCCACATCGCATGTGCTGTGGTCAGCGCTGACCGCGGCACATCGAGGGTTAATACGCCCGCATCGGTGTTTTCACCAATGCAGGCGTACGCAGCATGGGTCTAGTTACTGGGAACAGCCGGCCCCCTGCAGCTGAACGGTCGGGCGCATCTCCTGCATCCGCCCGATCAGCGCGCCGTAGTACTACGGCGCCGGGCGTCAAGCCCCTTCACGCAGCACCGTACTATTACGGTGCTGGGCGTGAAGGGGTTATATCTATAGTGGTTGTAATAGCAAACACAACAGTGGTTTCACGACAAGCAGGGGCAGCAGATTTCTTGCTCTCATTCGACTGGCAAGGGAATTTTTGAAGAGTTGCCCATAACTATACATTAGATTTCATTTCTCAAGGTTCTTTGAAAACTAAAGCAATCACCTGGGTGGTTAGTGTTGGTGACTTCTCAACTTACAGTATTTCTTGGACTAATTTTGATAAATATTCTCCGGTGTTCTTATAGAGCCCAGTATACCAGGAGAAAGCAATTATTGAACTGTTTTCCTGTTTCATTTCCTAGTTAGCGCTGCATGACACATACATAACCAAGCAAAAGTACACATGAGACTGTGCATTCTCCAGTGTCAGCCTGGGGTACCTAGGGCCCCCCAGTAAAATTTATTTTGGGAGTCTACTGTACAGGTACATTCAAATATTACCTGCTCACACAGCAGCAAGATGCTACCAGATAATTAAATATGGGGGTTCCTGAGAAGGTAGGTCCTGGGGAGAAGAGGATACTGGTAGCTTTCCTCTATAACTAGAAGTCATCTCAGTTCTGATCGTGTCTATAATAATAAACTGGGAGTTTCTTTAATAATGCATCACGTTTTTTATATGAACTTAGGCTGGATGAAGTGCTGTACATTGAATATATGTATGTAGTGCAGTAAGTCTACTGTGCAGAGGGTGGGAAACTAGGGGCCCACCTTGCTCAGGGGCCCAACGGGGGATTCACCTGTGCCCCTGTGGGCCAGTCCGAGCCTGGTATTTTCCCATAAGGTCTAGGTCCTCAGACATTTATGGCACGTCAGAGTAATAAAGGAGTTTTCCATGATTTATATATAGGTGGCTTCAATATCAGATTGGCGGGAAAAACCCCGCACCCCAGCTTAACAGAAGTACAGTAGCTCTTACACAGTTCCGTCCATTGTGTACTGTAAGTAGCCAGTTATTGTAGCACTACTACAATTCATCTCAATGGGAGCAGCTCTACTGTAACCATCTCCATCTACTACACAATGTATGGAGATGTATAGTTCTAGCACCTATTTCTACTGCTGGAGCTACTCCTGAACAGCTGATTGGTGGCATTGTGGGGTGCTGGACCTCTGATATTGATGTTCTATCAATATAATCCCAGAAAACCTCTTTACGAGCCCCAGGTTCCTACCTAAAGTGGTTCTCTTTAAGGGTATATGGAGATTGTAAAGGCCTTTAAGAGTGGCTACCAGTGTTGGACCCTGGCCATCAGGGGCGGATTGGCCATAGACCTTACAGGGAAATTTCCCGGTGGACCGATGCCCAGGGGGCCGCCTGGGCTCTCCACACGACTGGCTACTGGGGATGTATTTTGTGATGCACTCTGGTATTTGGCTCTGTGGGGTTGTATAATGTGCCAAAATATAGTATTGCTGGCCCTGCATTCCATCAATTTGGATCCAACTATAAAATGGGGCCACTTTTAGTAATTTTTCCAGGGCCACTTTAAGTTCCCAATCCGCCCTTGCTGGCCATCATGGCATTACATGGACAGCCATTGATTTGAAGGGCCACCATGTAGTACAAGATTTCCCTTGCGGCTAATTATTGGGCGTTAGGAAAGCTTCCGAAGTCTCTAGCAGCTGCTTATCTTACTTTTACTGTAGCTATTGAAATAACGTATCAAGCATTTTAAAGGGAATCAGGACAAAGGATCATTTGGTGGACAGTTATCCACTGCCTATGGTTGTTAGTACAACTAGAGACAGAACATGATAAAACAATTTGATAAAACCATTTTTTGTTTAGTAAATACATACCTAAGATTGTATCATGGCTATCAAACTTATCTTGGCATTATACCACATGTGTACGTGCAAGTGTAGTGGTACCATGGTCGACATGGCAGCTGAAATATATTCAAGACCATGAAAAAAATGTCAGTTATGTATTTGTACTGTTGCCTGGCTAATTCCTCTCATAGAGATGTGCAGTGACCGATAACATTCCTGATATCTAGAGTAATAATTTCAGCCAGCAGAGGTCATGTTGAGCTAGCCAGTAACGTCCTTTATTCACCTTTTCATTTCACAAAAGATACTTTGATCGGCGTCTCCCTCCCTAAGCACAAGACATAGAAGTGAATTTTACAGTAATCAGTTCATGCATGTAATATCACTATATTAATTGAAAAGCTGCAATTTATATAAACGAGATTAGAGCAATTCAAATAAACGCTTTGCAATTTTAGAATAAGGTAATACCACAATTTAATGTAAGCTATCCGCAATTGCTCAAATCACCTTAAGAGGAAGGAGTCTGGACAAGCCTTGTACTACAAAGCAGTCAAGCCAGTGAAATTGCACTGATATTACGATTCCTTTGTGTTTTAAATTGGATCAAATTAACCATTTAGCTGAAGAGCAAAAGACTCTATGTTAAATATAATACATATGAACCTGGCTGTAAACTACCAAGTAGTTAAAGTGAAGTTTCAACTTTTGCATTGCAATATGAAACTGGCTATCAGTTTCACTTTTATGGCATAAATCTATTTTATTTACATTTTCGGTTTTATAAGATTATCTAGAGCCTTAGAGTCCCTACAGACAAAACCTGATTTGGACTTTTTGGCTCCTAAATAATCTAGAATAACTTCATGCATTTTTTTGGCAACCTGTGGAAACAGTGGAACAGATTTACTAAGTTTCTACACAAAATCTGTCTAAACCTGGTGCAGTCTGGTGTTTGACATAAATATCTGATAGTTGTGCACTGTAATTGCTTACTAAAGACACAAGCTGAATTACTGTGGCCGACATGATTGACAAGACGCAAAGCTTCACTGGAAAGGATGCAGGGGCCTAATATGCACCATTTTGCAGCAAATTGCCAGACTATTCTAGTGTAAAAATCTGAGAGAAAAGTCAGAGAAAAGTGTCTATTCCTGCACCAGATTTCTCATCCAACCTGAGCCCCTGTGATAAACCTGGTGCAGGAATAGATGGCCTGTCTAAGCTTAAAGGGGTTTTCTCATCTCGCTGTTACTAAAGCTAGATGAAACACAGTCATAACCACCTCCTGGCCAGGAAAGAGCAGAGCGCTCTAGCGTTATCTTTTTCAGTAGCTCCCATTGCGGTGCATGGAATCTATGGAAACAGAGTAGCACAGCAAACTATCCTGCTTCCCTAACTCAGAAACAGCGTAGCTTCAGTTCATATTTCCTATAGACCTTCTAACATCTGGTGTTGGTTTTTGTATAGAAAAAAACACACCAAAAAACACAAATGCAAAAAAGCCACTAAAACCGCAGTGCAGAAAAATGCCAGCAAAATCTCATGTGCGAAGTCACCTGCTGCACAAGCCCTGTAAGCCCTGTCCCTGAGAATGCCACCCAGGACCAGTAGAAGCCTAAGGGGCACCTCCCATTTTCAGCTTGGGGCAGCCTGAATTTGTCGCGACTGTGTCTGAAAATTAGGGTCTTTCCCGGAAAATTTAAGACTGTTAGGGCCCGATACTTGGGCCAATTATTGGGAACGAACACTCGTACAAATTTTTGTTCCAGGTAGTTGGTCCATGTAAAGGTGTTGCAGATCACCTGATGAACGAGCAGAACTCTTGTTAACCGGCTTAAATGATTTTTCATGTGAACACCTCAGTCATTGTTTCTGGGCAGCAGATTGTGCTGTTTGAACAGACATCTGCTGCCCTCTAACAACGCATTTGTAGCAGCATGAGTGATAGTGGTAGCCATTGCTTGTGTCAACACAGGGGAGGTGATCGCTGCATGTAAATGTAGCATCTCTGCTAACAAAAAAGCAATTGTCGGGAAGGAACCAGGGGCGTAGCTATAGGGGCTGCAGAGGTAGCAGTCGCTGCCAGGCCCAGGTGCCTGAGGGAGCCCAAAGACCCTTGTGCCGCATAAGAAGACACTGGTATTATAGAAAGTGTAGTCTGGTCCAGTTACACCTCTGGCTTTAGGGAAGAGGCTAGGGGGGTGTCGTTTAAATTTTTGCCTCAGGCAGCACGAAGGCTACATGCTTCCCTACCCCTGGCCACAAAGCATTGAAGGAGGGGGGGTCCCAAGCTGAACTCTTGCACCAGGGCCCATGAGCTTTTAGCTACACCCATGGAAGGAATGTTTCCTTACAGACAATTGTTTGCTAAGTTGCTGCATTAACTATGCTACAGTAAGTCAGCTCGAGTCTTTAGTGTGCAACTATCGGATATTTATGTCAAAAGTCATTGCCTATGAAAATGAGAAATTATATATTCAGTACAAAAACATTGCAGTACTACGTATTTGAAACACCCCAGTTTCAAACAGTGATTTAAATATAGGGAGCTAGATGGATGGAATAAAACAGTGTGGGTATCTGGTGATTGTACACATTATATCATTACAACATTATTAGGGTAGAGCATAGCCTATAAATATACACATCATTATAACATAATCTTAACACACTCGTACTTACACTATTGTCTTTAAAGGGCACCTGTCCCTACATCACTACCATGTGGAAACACTAAGGGGGCATAACTAGTTTGTAAGGCACTAAGGGAGCAACACTACTGTGAAGGGGGCACTAAGGGTGAATAACCACTGTGTGGATCCACCAAGGGGGCATTTTATTCTGTGGGGACACAACTACTGTGTGGGAGCAAAAATGGGACAGAGTGTAAGTGCACTGGTTGCAGGGAAATACATCACTTAGTGCAAAAAGAAAAAATGCCATGCCTCTTATCCTTCCCTAGGCTGTTCAAAAGTTGAGAGGTATGTTTATACCCTCATTCTCGCAATCACTTCCACTCTGTATACATTATATGGCCAAAAGTATTAGGACATCTACACCTATAGGAGCTTTTATGACATCCCATTCTAAATCCATAAGTATTATATCATGGAATTGGTCTCCCATTTGTAGCTAAAACAGCTTCTACAATATTCTGCAGTGTGTCTGTTTTGCCTATTCATTCAGAAGAGCATTTGTTTCTATTCTCAGGCCCCAAACCCCATATTATCAATAAACTGCTCACTTGATGGTCCCCACGTGCAACAGGACCCACACCTGCTCAGTCATCATGCATCACTTGGTATGATGTCCGCATGCTCACCAGGTGCTGACCTGCACCACAGCTTCTCTTTCAGGTCACTAATGCCTCATTCACACGTCAGTGTTTTGGTCAGTGATTTCCATCAGTGATTTTGAGCCAAAACCAGGTGCATCTCTAAACACGTTCTGTTCTAGGTGCAGATCTTTTCCTCATATACCTTATCTCCCTTATCTCTATGGAGGCTCCAATCCTGGTTTTGGCTCAAAATCACTGATGGAAATCACTGACCAAACACTGATGTGTAAATGAGGCTTAAGGCTGAGCAGTTTTGACATAAAGCGGTATTCCCATCTCATAAATGTAGTTTGTATAGTTAGATATAGCCATACCAATATTATTACTAATAGAATGTATTTATATAAAATGTACCTTTTAGAAGATTTTCCTATTTGTATATCCATTGTCCCACACACATCAGTCAGGCCATTGCCCCTGGTTACGACCACCGCGGCCATGTAGTAGTGGCGGTCAGCTTGCTATTGTATAAACCCGCTCTGAGGTAACTGCTGTATTGTGAACGTTCATTACATGAGCATGTGGAGACACATCATAGGGTACTTTCACATCTGCGTTTTGGACGCTACCAGTACTATACCCAATGGTCAGGATCCGTCCAAAACGCAGACTTTATAAACGAATCCTGCTCCATAGAGATGAATTGATCTTGGAACAGGATCCGTTTCTCTGCGTTTTGGAAGCGCAGACAAAAATGCTACAACCCTAAGATGTGTCTTCGCAATGTGCGTACACAATACAGCAGTTACCTCAGAGCGGGTTTGAACAAGAGCAAGCCGGCCACCACTACTACATGGCCACGGTGGTCGTAACCAGGGGCAACGGCCTGACTGATGTGTGTGGGACAATGGATATACAAATAGGAAAATCTTCTAAACAGTACATTTTATACAAATACATGCTATTAGTAATAATATTGGTATGGCTATATCTAACTATACAAACTACATGTGTGAGATGGGAATACCCCTTTAATGCCTGAGCCAAGACATTCATTAGTGACATCCATAATGCTGGACTTGGGGGCATTGGAGTGGCTTCACAGAACCCACTATGGCTACAATAGAAATAGGGAACTGGTGAAGGCTAGAGACTCCAGTGCAGCCCTAGACAAGCAAGGTAAGAGAGTGCTGTAGCTAGTCAAAGCTGGCCACTCTACCATTGCAGACCTCATCATAGTTGCACCCTCTGCGACTGTGATTGTAAAACCCCTGTGAGATAAAATACCAGACACAACCCGTGGACAGGTATTTTTAAGTTTGTATCAGTTTTCATTATTCTATCTTTCCAGAAGGTGGCAGAAACATTGTGGATTTGAAGTTACACTGTCATTGCTCCAGCAGGTGGCTCTTTTGTAATCTGGCAGACCATCACTATGGATGGTACTTTCTACAACTCGCTTCTTGGATAAACTCCTGCTTTTATTTTGTATATGTTATTTAAATTAATATTTTTAAGTTCTGTTTTGTACTAGTATTGAATTTGTATTGTTTTTTTAAAAAAAGGAAGATAAAAAACAAACACTATGTTATGCAAATAAAGCGAACACTATGTAGAATTGCAGAACAATGTATAAATATATATAATGTGTTAACGGGGATATTAATTATTGGTATTTTGGGGTGTACCAATAATTAATATTCATAACATAGTAACATAGTAACATAGTTTGTAAGGCCGAAAAAAGACATCTGTCCATCCAGTTCAGCCTGTTTTCCTACAAGTTGATTCAGGGGAAGGCAAAAAAACCCTGTGAGGTAGAAGCCAATTTTCCTCACTTTAGGGGGAAAAATTCCTTCCCGACTCCAGTCAGGCAATCAGAATAACTCCCTGGATCAACGACCCCTCTCTAGTAACTATAACCTGTAATATTATTACCCTCCAGAAATACATCCAGGCCCTTCTTGAACTCTCTTAGTGAACTTACCATCACCACCTCCTCAGGCAGAGAGTTCCATAGTCTCACTGCTCTTACCGTAAAGAATCCTCTTCTATGTTTATGTACAAACCTTCTTACCTCCAGACGCAGAGGATGTCCCCTCGTCATGGTCACTGTCCTCGGGATAAATAGATGATGGGAGAGATCTCTGTACTGACCTCTGATATATTTATACATAGTTATTAGATCTCCCCTCAGTCGTCTTTTTTCTAAAGTGAATAACCCTAATTTTGATAATCTTTCTGGGTACTGTAGTCCACCCATTCCAGTTATTACTTTAGTTGCCCTCCTCTCAACCCTCTCCAGCTCTGCTATGTCTGCCTTGTTCACAGGAGCCCAGAACTGTACACAGTACTCCATATGTGGTCTGACTAGTGATTTGTAAAGTGGCAGGACTATGTTCTCATCACGGGCATCTATGCCTCTTTTGATGCAACCCATTATCTTATTGGCCTTGGCAGCTGTCTGACACTGGTTTTCGCAGCTTAGTTTGCTGTTCACTAAAATTCCTAGGTCCTTTTCCATGTCAGAGTTACCCAATGCTTTACCATTTAGTATGTACTGGTGACTTGCATTATTCCTTCCCATATGCATAACCTTACATTTGTCAGTGTTAAACCTCATCTGCCACTTTTCTGCCCAAGCCTCCAGTCTATCCAGATCCTGCTGTAGCAGTGCACTGTCCTCTTCTGTGTTAATTACTTTACACAGTTTAGTGTCATCTGCAAAAATTGATATTTTACTGTGCAAGCCTTCTACAAGATCATTAATAAATATATTGAAGAGAATAGGACCCAATACAGACCCCTGTGGTACCCCACTAGTGACAGTGACCCAATCTGAGTATGTACCGTTAATAACCACCCTCTGTTTTCTATCACTAAGCCAGTTACTTACCCACATACAGACATTTTCTCCCAGGCCAAGCATTCTCATTTTGTATACTAACCTTTTATGTGGTACAGTGTCAAACGCTTTGGAGAAGTCCAAATATACGACATCCATTGAGTCGCTGCGGTCAAGTCTAGAACTTACCTCCTCATAGAAACTGATTAAATTGGTTTGACATGACCGATCCCTCATGAAGCCATGCTGATATGGAGTTATTTGCTTATTTTCATTGAGGTACTCCAAGATAGCATCTCTCAGAAAACCTTCAAACAGTTTACCCACAACAGAAGTTAAACTTACCGGCCTATAGTTTCCAGGCTCTGTTTTTGGACCCTTTTTGAATATTGGCACCACATTTGCTATGCGCCAATCCTGTGGAACACTCCCCGTCAGTATAGAGTCCTTAAATATCAGAAATAAGGGTTTGTCGATGACATTACTTAATTCTCTTAGGATACGGGGGTGTATGCCATCCGGTCCTGGTGATTTGTCTATTTTAATATTTTTAAGATGTTGCTGCACCTCTTCCTGGGTCAGAGAGGACACTTTTAAAGGGGAATTTACTTTTATACTCTGCATTTCATCTGACATTTTATTTTCCTCAGTGAATACAGTGGAGAAAAAGTTATTTAGCAGCTTCGCTTTCTCCTCATCGCTCTCTGCTACTCCCCCCTCATTACTCTGTAAGGGGCCGACACCTTCAGGTTTATACTTTTTAGTATTTATATAATTGAAGAACATTTTAGGGTTAGTTTTACTCTCTTTGGCGATTAATCTCTCGGTCTCTAGTTTGGCTGTTTTTATGTGTCTTTTACATATTCAATTTTTTTCCTTATAGTTTTTCAATGCTTCCTCACTCCCCTCCTGTTTTAGTGATTTAAATGCTTTCTTTTTGTCATTTATTGCTTTCTTTACAGTTCTATTTATCCACATTGGTTTTTTCTTGTTTCTTATTATTTTATTCCTATATGGTATGTACCTCTCACAATTAGATATTAGGATGATTTTAAAAATATCCCATTTTGTGGCTGTATTTTTATTTTTGAGGACTTTGTCCCAGTTAGTTAGGCCTATGGCCTCTCTTAGTTGGCTAAATTTTGCTTTTCTGAAGTTTGGTATTTTTGTTCCTCCCTGAAGAAACGCTCTTTTGAATGACAATTGGAAGGTTATTATATTATGGTCACTGTTTCCCAGGTGTCCCCCAATTGGTTAATACTAAGTCCAGTATGGCCGTCCCTCTAGTGGGGTCCTGAACCAGTTGGGAAAGGTAATTGTCTTTGGTTATTTCCAAGAACCTGTTTCCTTTATGAGATGTACAGGTTTCAGTTTCCCAGTCTATATCTGGGTAGTTGAAGTCCCCCATAATAACGACCTCATTATGATTTGCCGCCTCGTCTATTTCATTTAGAAGTAGATTTTCTGTGGTCTCTGATATATTGGGTGGTTTATAATAAACCCCTATTAGTATTTTATTATTGTTTTTGGCTCCATTTATTTCTACCCACAGTGACTCCACATCTTCATGTCCCTCATTTATATCTTCCCGGAGTGTGGGCTTTAGGCATGACTTTACATAAAGGCAGACCCCTCCCCCCTTCCGCTAGTTCCGCCTATTTATGCCTAAGTAAATCACCTACTGCCTTTCACACAACCTAAAAGGGACTCAAAGTACACGTTATAAAACAATAAACACTGCACACTGTATTATAAATAATAACAAATATTTATTATTTATTAGCAATACAGTACAATAATCCCTAACTACACTACACAATCCCGTTTAACTCCAACCACGTCACTTACTAAACAATACACACTCACACTTATAGCAGCCCTCCCCAACCTAATCTAATTACTGTCCCTAGGAACAAAGGGGTTAAATTACAGTACAATGCAACAGAGGATAACAAGGGGTTTTGGCAGGGAAGGGGTTAATGTTATAGGGTTGATAGCAGGGAGGTTCAGGGGTGGCAGCAGGGTAGGGGTTAATTCAAGGACAGCAAGGGTAATGGTAGGATAAATCAAGGGATCCAGGGGTTGCAGGGCTATGGTTGGGTCAGGGAATACAGGGCACCAGGGGTTAATGCAGGGATAACAGGGCAGGGGTGCAAGGGTTAAATCAGGGCAGTTCAGGGGTTAACAGTACAGCAATGCAGGGGTTAACTGGGGCTATGGCAGGGATCACAGGGGGTTATTGTCAGGGCTGGGTGTTACAGGGGTAGACTGGAGCAGGGGTCGTTGGTGGTATAGGGCAGGGGTTATTGCAGGGGTTAATGGCAGGGCAGTCTGGGGTACAGGGTCAGGGGTACTCAGCCAATCCAGGGGGTTAATGCTCGTTTCCAGGGGTGGTCCGCTCGTTGTCCTGGGGATGATTCTCGCTTGGTGAGTTGCTCGTTCGTCCAAGGGGTTAATTCCCGCTTGTAAGCTCGTTGTCTTCTGGGGATGATTCTCGCCGGGGGGGCTGCACGGCTCAACTCAAGAGCGCAGCGCGATCGGGTTATTTAAACCTGGTCGCGCTCGCTCCCGTGCTCCCGCGCTGCCGGCGAGCGAGTGCGCCGGCAGCCGTGTGCACGAGCGCCGGCGAGGTGCTATGACGTCACCGCGCCAGAACGCGCTGTTTCCGGGGCGGAGGATCTCTTTGATCCTCCGCCTGGGGAGCGCTTTGTATCTCCGGCGCTTGTAATTACAAGCGCCGGAGGTACGCGCCGGATAGAGACAGGGAAACCTGTTGTTTCCCTGTCCTGTTAATTGCCCCCAGCAGCGCTGAGGGTAATTAACAGAAGGGACAGAAGACACCCGGGACCCCCACCGATCAGCTGTTTGAGAAGGAACTAATGCTCCTGTGAGCGCCACTGCCTTCTCACAGCTTACCAAGCACAGTGCCATACATTGTACAGAGGCTGTGCTTGGTATTGTGCTCAGCCCCATTCACTTGAATAGGGCTGAGCCACTCCTAGGCTACGTGACCGATGAACGTGATGTCACTGGCCTAGGAAAAGCTTATTGTTGGAGACCTCTCTCGTGAAACAAATATATGCCTTTTAACATGAGGTTTTTGTATACTTATTTAAACTTCTGGTGTTGGTACTACTTAGAGCCCATTCACATGACCATGATCCACAAGATACAACATTGCTTTTTGCTACATTTGCAGAGACCCTGAGGTATCGTGGAAACCCTCAATATGTCATCCAGCTTTGGAAACTACAACTGTTAACATATTTTTTTACTCTGAACTTTTTTTTTTTTTTATAAAACACTTTTTTAATTGTTATTTTACTTTTTATTTTAGTCCCACCAGTGAACTTCAACCTTCAACTTCAACCTCACTGGTACAATGCATTAAAATACTGTACATTTACTGTATTGCAATCTATTGTAACTGTCAGATTTCTGTCAGACCTCGTCCTGGAGGCCTTTGTAAGCACTCGGGAGAAGATGGGGTGAGATAGGGAACCCCTTCCCTCTGCAAACCCCTTACATGCATAATCAGCATACAGGATAAAATGGCTGGCATCAAAGTTATCTTTAATGCTGGCAGGGCCTGCCCTGATGAGGCAAGCACCATTCTTGTGCCCACCCGATTGCTGCACCATACATACACACAGGGCCACCATCAGGGCAGTACTGTCGGTACTGCCATCAGGGGATTGGTGAAGATCCAGATCCATCTGGTGGAGGCCTGGAGGCCAGCTACTGTATTCTACTGCTGCTGCACTGGTGCTGGGGCCTGGCACAGTCACTGTATTTCCTCAACTCCCAGACTCACCATGTGCCTCACTAAAGACTCCATCAGGGGTGTAATTGCTAAAGGACTAGCACGTGGAAAGAGAGAAGGCAGCAGTGACTTGACTGATTTATACAGTAAGTGATTTGTGTGGGACTGTATTTTAGGTTTGCTAACCCCTTAAGTACCAAGCTATTTTTAGTTTTTCTATCCACTCCTTTCATAGCTTTTTAGTGTTCCTGACAACATAGTCATATGCGGGCTTGTTTTTGGGGGACGAGTTCTACTTTGTAATGGTACCATTTTGAGGTACATACATTAATGCTGAATCTTTTCACATGCACCTATACCGTATTTTTCGCCCTATAAGACGCACCGGCCCATAAGACGCACCTAGGTTTTAGTGTAGGAAAATAAGAAAAAAATATTTTTCATCAGATCCTCTTATCAGACTGCCCATAAATTTAAGGACATCACATCAGACCCCCATATCAGCCCCCTGTGCCCCCATACCATCTCACTGTGCCCCCACCAGACCTCAGATCAGCAGAATGTGCCCCCATCAGACCTCAGATCAGCAGAATGTGCCCCCATCAGACCTCAGATCAGCAGAATGTGCCCCCATCAGACCTCAGATCAGCAGAATGTGCCCCCATCAGACCTCAGATCAGCAGAATGTGCCCCCATCAGACCTCAGATCAGCAGAATGTGCCCCCATCAGACCTCAGATCAGCAGAATGTGCCCCCATCATACCTCAAATCAGCAGAATGTGCCCCCATAAGACCTCACATCAGCAGAATGTGCCCCCATCAGACCTCATATCATGCCCCCATCAGACCTCATATCATGCCCCCATCAGACCTCAGATCAGCAGAATGTGCCCCCATCATACCTCAGATCAGCAGAATGTGCCCCCATCATACCTCAAATCAGCAGAATGTGCCCCCATAAGACCTCACATCAGCAGAATGTGCCCCCATCAGACCTCATATCATGCCCCCATCAGACCTCATATCATGCCCCCATCAGACCTCAGATCAGCAGAATGTGCCCCCATCAGACCTCAGATTAGCGTCTTGTGCCCCTATCAGACCTCAGATCAGCCCACCCAGCCACTGATAAAGACCATACTTACCGTACCTGTTCTGCGCTGCCGCTGCCGTCCGGTCCCACGCTCCGCGCTCCTCTCTCTTCCCTGCCGGCACGCACTATGACCTGACGCCGCAGCGTCAGGTCATAGTGCGTGCCGGCAGGGAAGAGAGAAGAGCGCGGAGCGTGGGACCGGACGGCAGCGGCAGCGCAGAACAGGTAAGTATGGTCTTTATCAGTGGCTGGGTGGGCTGATCTGAGGTCTGATGGGGGTCCCTACGTACAAGTGAGCGCTTCCTTATGGAAGCGCTCACTTGTATTCGCCCTATAAGACGCACAGCATTTTTCCCCCTACTTTTGGGGGAAAAAAAGTGCGTCTTATAGGGCGAAAAATACGGTATATCAATCTGCTCAGTTCTTCCTTTTATAATGAGACATTATGTTTAACATGACAGGTTCCCTTTTAAAGAGGACCTTTCACCACTCCTGACATGCCTGTTTTAATAGCTCCATGCATTCCCCATGTATTAACAATTCTGGAGCATCTATTCTTATGGCTCTATGTTGTGCCATTCCTTTATTATTTCTACTAGAAGTTATGAATGAATTGCTATTAGCCTTCAGTAAGGGTACAGAGGGGAGGTAACCAGTTGGGGGGGTGTACCTGCACAGTCTGAAAATGGCAGATTGGATAGAGTGAGACTGTGCAGGGACACACCCCCAACTGGTTACCACCCCCTCTGTACCCTTACTGCAGACAGCTAGCAATTCATTCATAACTTCTAGTAGAAAGGAATGGCACAACACAGAGCCATAAGAAAAGATGCTCCAGGATTGTTATTACATGGGGAATGCATGGAGCTATTAAAACAGGCATCTCAGGAGTGGTGAAAGGTCCTCTTTAACACATTCATGCCGCAGTGATTTTCCATTTTTGCATTTTTATTATTACTCCCTTCCTTCCAGGAGCTATCATTTTTTATGTTTTCGCTCACATAAACATATGAGGGATTCATTTTTTTTTGGGGGGGGGGGGGAGCATGTTGTACTTTCTAATGGCACTATTTAATATTAAGCAAAACTCACAGAAACAAAAGGATAAAAAACATCCTGCATGATGTGATAATGATTGCGGATGTCAGTGGCTATATATATCAAAGTAAATCACAGAAAAAGAATTTTAGTGCACAAAAATAGATGCAAACAATATATACTGTATAAACTAAGACCTCATTCTGATATGATAAAGTCTGAGACTCTTAGCCAATATATTTTGATCAAAACACATCTGTGCCCACCTACCCAGCGTCACGGTGATCTCAGGTCAGGCAGGTCCTACGCTAAACCTAACTATGCCGTTGGGCATCTATATCTAGGAGCGTGGACGCTGCACATATAGGCGTGTTGCTCCTAGTGACCTCTATGTGCATACAGATATGTGCATACATAAAGAAATCTGAAAACCCACCTCTTCAGACAAGCCTACAACCTGTGACCCTGCTTCTGCTACACTGCCATGACCAGCTTTACCCTCACCTACTGTGTCCTCACATACCGCATAGATTGTAAGCCTTCACGGGCAGGGCCCTCTCTCCTTCTGTACCAGTCTGTAACTTGTTTGTCCTAGAGCAATTGTCTAGACTATGTATGTAAACCCCTTTCAACATGTACAGCGCTGTGGAATGAATGGCGCTTTAATAATAAATAATAATAATAATAATAATAATACAGCAACCGATGAGAGACGCTCAATTTGATTGCGTGGTACATATAGGTGTGTTTGCCCCTCCTCTCATTGGTTGCTGTATGCACATAGAGGTCACTAGGAGCAACACACCTATATGTGCAGCGTCCACGCTCCTAGATATAGATGCCCAACGGCATAGTTAGGTTTAGCGTAGGACCTGCCTGACCTGAGACCACCGTGACACTGGGTAGGTGGGCACAGATGTGTTTTGATCAAAATATATTGGCTAAGAGTCTCAGACTTTATCATATCAGAATGAGGTCTTAGTTTATACAGTATATATTGTTTGCATCTATTTTTGTGCACTAAAATTCTTTTTCTGTGATTTATTTCACTATTTAATATTGTATACAATATAGTGGGAGTCTGCAAAAATTCCATATGGAGTGGAATTGAAAAAAAACACAATTCCACATAGGTTTCTTTTTTCACCTTCATTATTCAGTAAAACTGACATATTAACTTCATTGTGTAGGTCAGTATGATTACAGCAATACCAAATTTATATACTTTTTCTTGCATTTTAATACTTTAAAAATATTTGAAAATAATTACTGGTGTCTTTATAATGCTAAGGCTGTAGTGAGTAGTGTATATGATATGCATATGCTAGGACACAGCTCTAGAACAAAGCTCTGCCCTCAGCATGCTGATGTCTGACTCTTTCTATCAAGGGAAGGTGGGGGGACTGCAGAGCAAAAGGGTGTTACAAAAGCAGTGCTCCAAGGATTCAGTCCCACCTCCTGGTTCTCCAATATGCTAATATTTCTGCAACTGTCCAACAGGCAGTAGGCCTGATTTAATAGGGTTGATCATGCTGAATGAGGCTCTTTACATTCTACATGTTTTGAATATTGTGGAAATAATGTACTAACTGTTCATATGTCAACAGCAACCTGTAGTACAGCAATAGCTATTAATGTGCCCCTGTTGATAATTTTAAGAGATTCTCTAGAGACTGGTACAAGTGACTAGTGCAAGGCAAGTGTGCCCATTCTCAAAAAGGGCCCTAGATCTTCCCCAAATAATTTTAGATCAATAAGCTTAACTTCTGTTGTGGGAAATATGTTCAAAGGGCTCTTAGAGGATTATATACAGGATTACGTGACTGGTATTAATATCATAAGTAATATTCAGACCAACCTAATTTGTTTTCATGTGGAGATGAGTAGAAGCCTTGACAGAGGGACAGCTGTGGATATAGTGGTTTTGGATATGGCGAAAACATTTGATACTGTCCCTCATAGACGTTTAATAGGTAAAATAAGATCTATAGGCCTAGAAAGTAGTTTGTAATTGGATTGAAAACTGGCTGATGGACCGCGTCCAGAGAGTTGTGGTCAATGATTACCATATTGCAAATGGACCCTTAGCTGCTTCTAAGGCCACCAGGATATTCTCATGCATTAAACAAGGCATGGACTCGCGGGGCAGGGATGTAATTACCACTTTACAAAGCTTCGGTGCAGCCTCATCTGGAGTATGCAGTTCAGTTCTGGGCTCGAGTCCATAGAAAGGATGCCCTGGAGTTGGAAACGTACAGAGGAAAGAGACTAAACTGATGAGGGGAATGGAGGGTCTTAGTTATGAAGAAAGATTGAAAGAATTACAATTTATTTAGTCTTGAGAAGAGAGGTATAAGGAGTGACATGATTAAACTATACAAATATATAAATTGGCTGTACAAAAATATGGTGAAAAGCTGTTCCATGTAAAATGCCCTCAGAAGACAAGGGGGCACTGCCTCCAATTGGAGAAGAAAAAGTTGGTGACAAGGCTTCTTTAATGCAAGAATTGTGAATCTGTGGACTAGTCTACCTCAGGACGTGGTGACAGCAGGAACAGTGGACAGTTAAAAAAATAAATAAAAAATAAAAAAACAGACAAATTCTTAAAATGTAATAACCTCCCTGGCTGTGACGCTTTCCGCTGCGATTGGACAGCGCTACAGCCAGGGAGAAGGAGACGCCTATTGAGAATCCCTGGCGTCTCCTCCTCCCTGTTCCGATGCTATGCATTAGCATAGCGCGCGCGCCCGAACTTTGGAGGCGCAGAGCGGGCGAAAGGAGCGGCGCCCAAAAAAGTAGTAAGTGATCTGGCCTCCACATGCCCTCTATAACCTGGTACATAGTAGACAGACAGGGTCGGACTGGAGTACCTAGGGCCCACCAGAGGAAATAATTCTTGGGGCCCACCATAAAGAAATATCTGTGTTTGTTATCCCTGTACTGTGACATCACTGTGTTTATTATCCCTGTACGGTGACATCACTGTGTTTATTATCCCTGTACAGTGACATCACTGTGTGTATTATCCCTGTACAGTGACATCGCTTTGTGTATTATCCCTGTACTGTGACATCACTGTGTTTATTATCCCTGTACTGTGACATCACTGTGTTTATTATCCCTGTACAGTGACATCACTGTGTTTATTATCCCTGTACAGTGACATCGCTGTGTTTATTATCTCTGTTCGGTGACATCGCTGTGTTTATTATCCCTGGACTTTGACATCACTGTGTTTATTATCCCTGTACAGTGACATCACTGTGTTTATTATCTCTGTACAGTGGCATCGCTGTGTTTATTATCTCTGTTCGGTGACATCGCTGTGTTTATTATCCCTGGACTTTGACATCACTGTGTTTATTATCCCTGTACTGTGACATCACTGTGTTTATTATCCCTGTACAGTGACATCACTGTGTTTATTATCCCTGTACAGTGACATCGCTGTGTTTATTATCTCTGTTCGGTGACATCGCTGTGTTTATTATCCCTGGACTTTGACATCACTGTGTTTATTATCCCTGTACTGTGACATCACTGTGTTTATTATCTCTGTACAGTGACATCACTGTGTTTATTATCCCTGTACAGTGACATCGCTGTGTGTATTATCCCTGTACAGTGACATCACTGTGTGTATTATCCCTGTACTGTGGCATCACTGTGTTTATTATCCCTGTACTGTGACATCACTGTGTTTATTATCCCTGTACAGTGACATCACTGTGTTTATTATCCCTGTACAGTGACATCGCTGTGTGTATTATCCCAGTGCAGGAAGAGGTAAGTGGTCTGTGTTTGTGTGTTTGTTTTCTATTTTTCAGGGTCGTGAATGCAGGGGACTACGTCGGATTCGGTGGACTACGTCGGACCAGCTTTTTTTTTTAATAAAATGGTCAAACAGGGGTCTGGGGGAGTGTTTATTTCAATAAAATGTTTTATACTTGTGTGTGTGTATTTTTTTTTTTTACAATACTACAGTTTTAGTAATTATGGCTATCTACAGGCGGCCCTGATTACTAATACTGGGCTTAGTGCTTGCCGGTTTGGCAGGCCAGCACTAACCCCAACATCTATTACCTCGGCACCCACCGCCACCAGGGGTGCCGGGAAGGGCCGGGTACCCGCAGGACCGGACCTTCTAAATTGAGGGTCTGGCTCTGGGGCGGCTGCAGGCGTGGGGTCCCCCCCTTTTTTCCATGCCGATTTTGGCTGTTCCTTCCTGCAACAGGCAACTGTCTCTACGTCCTATGGACAGAGACAGCTGCCAGAGGCTGGATCCGGGACGGTTGGGAGCAGGGGCGTAGCTAAAGGCTCATGGGCCCTGGTGCAAGAGTTCAGCTTGGCCCCCCCCGCCTAATATAGCGCCCCATACCTCTTACATCCAGTATAATACAGCGCCTCATACCTCTTACATCCAGTATAATACAGCGCCCCATACCTCTTACATCCAGTATAATACAGCGCCCCATACCTCTTACATCCAGTATAATACAGCGCCCCATACCTCTTACATCCAGTGACGTCTCCTCGGATGTAGATCTTCTCTTTCCTCATCTTCTCCTTTCAGACCAGAGGCCATTTTTCAGCCATTTCTTATCTCTGCAGTTTGACAGAAAAAAAATCTTAGTTTTTACTTTTCCATCATCCTCCCATCTTCTGGACAAATCATCCTACACCCCCAGTACTGTGCCACTAGTACCACACAGATATTGCCCTTCAATAATTATTGGCACAGTGTCCTAAAATAACTGCGCCCAGCAAATACTGTCCCGTAATAGTGTGAACATAACGTGCCCCAGAAATAACTGCGCTGATACTGTGCCAGGGTGCCCCCCCACAGTAATAGTGCCCCCCACAGTACTAATGTCCCCACTGTGCCCCAGAAGTAATAATGCTTCCAATGTGCCAGTAAGAAGTGCCCCAATAATGCGCCAGAAGTTCCCCCCATTGATTCCCCCCAGAATCATGTGCCAGTAAGAAGTGCCCCCATGTGCCAGTAAGAAATGCCCCCAGTGCCCCCATGTGCCAGAAAAATGCCCCTAGTGCTCCCATGCCATAAAGAAATGCCCCCATGTGCCAGTAAGAAATGCCCCCAGTGCCAGTAAAAATGCCCCAGTGCCCCCTTGTGGCAGTAAAAATGCCCCCAGTGCCCCATGTGCCAGTAAAAATGCCCCCATGTGCCAGTAAAAATGCCAGTAAAAATGCCCCGTGCCAGTAAAATGCCCCCAGTGCCCCCATGTGCCAGTAAAAATGCCCCCAGTGCCCCCATGTGCCAGTAAAAATGCCCTGTGCCAGTAAAATGCCCCAGTGCCCCCATATGCCAGTAAAAATGCCCCCAGTGCCCCCATGTGCCAGTAAAAATGCCCCCAGTGTCCCCATGTGCCAGTAAAAATGCCCCCATGTGCCAGTAAAAATGCCCCCTTGCCCCCATGTGCCAGTAAAAATGCCCCCAGTGCCCCCATGTGCCAGTAAAAATACCCCCAGTGCCCCCATGTGCCAGTAAAAATGCCCCCATGTGCCAGCAAAAATGCCCCGTGCCAGTAAAATGCCCTCAGTGCCCCCATGTGCCAGTAAAAATGCCCCCAGTACCAGTAAAAATGCCCCCAGTGCCCCCATGTGCCAGTAAAAATGCCCACAGTGCCCCCATGTGCCAGTAAAAATGCCCACAGTGCCCCCATGTGCCAGTAAATGCCAAGTGCCCCCATGTGCCAGAAAATGCCCTCCAACGTGCCCAGTCAAAATGCCCACAGTGCCCCCATGTGCCAGTAAAAATGCCCCATGTGCCAGTAAAAATGCCCCCAGTGCCCCCATGTGCCAGTAAAAATGCCCCCAGTACCAGTAAAAATGCCCCCAGTGCTCCCATGTGCCAGTAAAAATGCCCACAGTGCCCCCATGTGCCAGTAAAAATGCCCACAATGCCCCCATGTGCCAGTAAAATGCCCACAGTGCCCCCATGTGCCAGTAAAAATGCCCACAGTGCCCCCATGTGCCAGTAAAAATGCCCCCATGTTCCAGTAAAATGCCCCCAGTGCCCCCATGTGCCAGTAAAAATGCCCCCAAAATGCCCCCAGTGCCCCAATTGAGCTCCGGTCGGTGACTGCTACAATAAAAAAAAAAAAAAATTAACACTTATACTTACCTCCATGGTGCTGGCAGCGATGCGATGCAGGCCTCTTCCGGCCTGTGTCCCGCGCTGTACAGCTCAGGCGGCGCGATGACGTCATCGTGCCGCCTGAGCCGGCCTCTGATGGGCTGCAGGCCCAGTGCCTGCAGCCTATCAGAGGAACGGGCAGGGGAGACGCCTCTCCCTCCCCTGCCCCAGTACAATACAGGCATCTGTATCACCATCCTGAGGACGGCGATACAGATGACTATTGAGATGAGCGCTTCCACAATGGAAGCGCTCATCTCCCTCTGTCCCTATCTGTGCGCAGGGCCGCGCCGCACCTGGCTAATTGGCGGTGCGGCCCTGGAAGTGGCAAGGGGGGCCCTGAAATATACTGGCCTCGGTGGCCTGGGAACCATTTCCTGAAATATACTCCCACACGGTTTGAGGACCAAACCTTATTTCTACTTGGACCATGAAAGGTCCTCTTTAAACCAATGGCAATTTTTGGGCGTAGCAAGGTCAAGCATACCTGGGAAGCCTCTCAGGATGTTCAAGCAGAATATGTTAGATTAATAATGCACCCCAGGCAAAGCTGACAGTGTTAGCCCATCCTTTGTCACTGTCTAACAGGCACATTGTGTACTTTTAACTCCTGATGTTGCTCTGTTCATATATTTAACCAGGGTCGGACTAGGGTGTCTAGGGCCCACCAGTAAAATTCCCTCTGGGGGCCCACTGTAAAGCTCACTCTGGGGGCCCACATGCATATGCTACCTGCCCACACTCTCCAGTCTTTTATATGGACATAGGCAATGTACTGCATAGCATCTTAGGCAGCCTATTTATAGGTCAGTCTACTGTGCCATGTGTCACTTGTTCAGGAGGTGGGGGACTAGAGGCCTACCTATCTCAGGGGCCCATCGGGGGATTCACCTGTTCCTCTGTGGGCCAGTCCGAGCCTGCATTTAACCCTTTTTTAAAATACTTTGGAAGTAACCATATAAGTTAATGTCACTTGTACAGGACAGTAATTTTTGCCAGCAGAAACAGTGTGCTAACATTTTGTTATAATTTTTCTCTGTAGGTTACACTCCAGGTTTTGGCTTGCAAATACCAGTACAAAATACTGTTGTGTGAAACTGGCCTAAGTTAAAGATCCCGGGGCCTCAGGGCAGCAACTGGTGAAGGGTAATACACTGCATCATGGCTTGGTAATTTTGATATTCATGAAATGCTTTAGGGCATACGCCGGGTCTGCAATACACGAGCACCAGCCGTGTGCAGCCCGTGGGTCCACAATCACGGAGATGCGGAGCGGAGGCACGGATCAGAACAACACCGAAGCACTATGGTGTGCTTCCATGGTGTTTCTGGCTGTGCCTCCGCACCGCAAAAAAGTAGCGCATTTTGTAGTAGTACTTTTTTGCGGTGCGGACTGTCGGATACGGATCGCGGACCTCATTCAAATGAATGGGTCCGCGTTCCGAATGTGACAGCCCCACTGTCAGTGCCCGTGCATTGTGGACCGCAGCATGGCCACTGAACGCACACGTTCGTGTGCATGAGCCCTTATTGAGTATATTCATCTCTCCTTTCTTGTATACAACATTATCACATTATGTTTTTTTATCGTTTTCTTTTCTTTAGCAGTTTTTTTTATATGCGTGATCCAGGTCAGCCGATCCCCTGAAGCCTCCGGAGTCCGGTGAAACATGTTGGGGGCAGCATTCATATGGCTCTTTAGTACCAGTTAGGAGCACAGATAGGCTCAGATAACAATGGTGATTAATATTACGAATAGTGAGACTAAGAGTGCAAGTGGCAGTGTGCAGCCACAGTGACGGTGCACTGAACTACAAAGCCTGATACCGAGTATTAAATCAGGATAATTGCAATAATAATACAGCCGCAAATGTCCCATCTACTGATATTTTTAATTTAAATACCTCCTTACTTTTAACATATATAAAGGAAAATAAAAGTTAAAGGGAGTCAGTCACCTCATTTTCACCTATATAACTAACAGCACTGCATACACATCCCAGACATAGCTGTGTGCACTTTGTGTCTGTATTACATGTCCAGGAAAAGCATTTTCACCCGGCTCTGCTGCTGCTGCAAACCAGACTGAAGAGGGGAGGGCTGCTTTAGCTGCTCATATCTTGGGATTGGTAGCAGATAGAAAAATGGTTCTGACCTTCTATGAAAGCTTTAAAATGATACCAAAATCACAGCATTATATCCAGTATATCAGAAGCAGGGGCGGACATACCGCCTGTGCAGCTGGTTCGGCTGCACAGGGGCCCAGGGCCGGAGGGGGGCCCTTTCTTACCGGCAGCAGGGAGAGATGAGCGCTTCCATTTTGGAAGCGCTCATATCTATATTCCGTCCTAAGGACGGCGATACAGATGGATAATGCGGGGCAAGGGAGGGAGAGGCGTCTCCCTTCCCTGTTCCTCTGAAAGGCTGCAGGCACTAGGCCTGTATCCTATCAGAGGCCGGCACAGGCGGCGTGATGACGTCATCGCGCCACCTGAGCCGTACAGCGCTGGACACAGGCCGGAAGAGGCCTGCATCACGTCGCTGACAGAGGTAAGTATAAGTGTTAATTTTTTTCATTTAGGCTGGCACACAGTGGGGGCACTATGGGGGGAGGAGCACTATGGGGGCCACTATGGAAGGCACTATGGAGAAGGAGCACTATGAGGGCACTATGGAGGAAGAGCACAATGGGGGCACTATGGAGGGCACTATGGAGGAGGAGCACTATGGGGGCACTATGGAGGAGGAACACTATGGGGGCCACTATGGAGGAGGAGCACTATGGGGGCACTATGGAGGAGGAGCACTATGAGGGCACTATGGAGGAGGAGCACTATGGGGGACCACTATGTAGGAAGAGCACTATGGGGGCACTATCTAGGAGGAGCATTATGGGGGTCCCAATATATATATATACTGGCACTATGGGGGCCCTATCATATATACTGGCTCACATGGGGGGCACTATGGAGGAGGAGGAGCACTATGGGGGGCACTCTGGAGGAGGACCACTATGGGGGGCCCTATATATATATATATATATATATATATATATATACTGGCAATATGGAGAAGGAGGAGCACTATGGGGGGGCCCTATCATATATACTGGCTCACATGGGAGGCACTATGGAGGAGGAGCACTATGGGGTCCCTATCTTGTATACTGACACACATGGGGGTACTATGGAGAAGGAGGGGAGATGAGCACTATTGGGGTCATTGTATAGGGGCACTAAGAGGGTTTTTTGGGCACATAGTAGGGGGCATTGGCACACATTATGAGGGCACTATGGGGACATTGGCTGGCCGGGGGCACTAATTATTTCTATTGTTGGGACTTTGGGGAGCACTATTACGGTGGGGGGCACAGTATCAGCTTAGCACAGTTATTTTTGGGGAACATTTTGGTTATAATTTAGTGTCAGGGACGCTATTTCCTGGGTGCAGTTATTTTTTAGGGCACTGTGTGCCAATAATTACTGAAGGCAGTAGTATTTGAGGGGGACTGTTTCTGCAGTATAGTTATGGGGAGCACAGCGGGCACAGTATTGGGGGGGGGGGCAGGATGGGGAGTTCAAGAAGGTGGGAGAATGATGGAAAAGTAGGAAACTAAGATGTCTATTTGTCAAACTCCAGAGAGAGAAGAGATGGCTGCAAGAAATCATCATGGCGGTCTGGTCTGAAAGGAGAAGATGAGGAAAGAGAACATCTGCATCTAAGAAGACGTCACTGGATGTAAGAGGTATGGGGAGCTGTATTAGGCTACTTTCACATGTGAGTTAGTGATTCTGACAGGCTGGTCCAGCATAGAACAGTCTTCTGGAATTTACCGGCTCCGGCACTGCTGGATGCAGAATGTCCGTCGGCCCCATTAACTATAATGGGGTCGGGTAGAGATATCGGCCACAATCTGGCAAAAATGCAGAGAATCAGCGGGACACAAACTGCTGCATGCCTGAGTTTGTGTCCGGCCAATTTCTTGCATTCTCTGCCAAATCAGGTGGCTGGAGTGTAGTGCTGCATGTGTGAAAGTAGTCTTACCCTGTGTGTTTTGTATTGCTGTATGTAATGTTAGGACACCTTAGGTTAGGTTGAGAATTTGGTTTGGGAAAGGTGGGGGTGGGGGGAGGGGGTGGTCCTAGACACATTCCTTGCACAGGGGCCCTCTGCTATCTGTGTCCGCCTCTGATGATATAGCTGTTAGAAATCAATTCGGGAGAGAAAGCTGTTTTTAGTTTCACTTTCAGCTGGGCACTTGGGAACTGTTTTCGTGCAAAATAAAAGTGCTTTTTCTGAACTTGGAATACAGACACACAGGTATGTCTGGGATGTGTCTGCAATCTTCTGTGGGGTAGTGCCGTTGGTTATATAGGTGAAAATGAGGTGACAGACTCCCTTTAAGTTTTAATATGAGATAACAGACTCCCTTTAAGTTTTAATACACTAAGCAGGTGGAAAAAAGGCGATTTTTGGTCCAAAAGGACTACTTGTGAGTTAAAATAATTGTTTCAATACGCCTATCCACATGCCATTTGGGATCATATATTTGTAATGTAATGGATGTTTACCAAGACCAGAATGAAACTTTACTGGAACACTGGATCGGCAACCCCAGAATAAACAATTCACCAATGTTGCATTGGTCTCTACGATCACCAGATCTAATGCCATGCAACTTCTTTTTTTGAGGGGGTGCATCAAGTGCCCCAGCCAGAAAATCTGAAAAACCTGAGATGACGCAGTAATGTAAAAGTGGAATCCATATCCGTGCTGGCATCCTCTGTTTGCAACGTTTCAGCCACACACAGTTTTTATGAAAACAGTATTTCACATATACTGTATATTCAAATGGAGTAATTATGGTTTTCAATACATATATTCAGTTTCCCATGGTTAGATGGTTAGTTCCACAATTACTGTAAAATTAGATAAATACAATTG
Source organism: Rhinella marina (assembly GCA_900303285.1). Lineage (NCBI taxonomy): Eukaryota > Metazoa > Chordata > Amphibia > Anura > Bufonidae > Rhinella > Rhinella marina. Next base: position 761,167 of record ONZH01014625.1, read on the forward strand.
GCTACATATCATTGTAATATGGAGACACTGTTCCAGTTATCAGAAAAGAAGGTCTAATTGCACCATATCATCTGCTGGTGTTTGTCCACTGAGTTATGTAAAGTCCAAAGACAGTGCAGCTGTCTTCCAAGAAATTTTAGAGCGCTTCATACTTCACACTGCCGACAAGCTTTATGGTGGTGCTGATTTCATTTTCCAGCAGGACTTGGCACCTGCCCACACTGCCAAAAGTACCAATACCTGGATGAATAAATAAAGTATCACTGTGCTTAATTGGCCAGCAAACTCACCTGACCTAAACCCCATAAAGAATGTATGGATTATTGTCCCCCTGCTTAAGCCAGTATATATCCAGGCCCGTCTGAAGTTTGCTAGAGAGCATTTGGATGTTCCAGAAGAGTATTGGGAGAATGTCATATGGTCAGATGAAACCAAAGTAGAACTGTTTGGTAGAAACACAACTCGTCGTGTTTGGAGGAGAGTGAATGCTGAGTTGCATCCAAAGAACACCATACCTGTTGTGAAGCATGGAGGTGGCAACATCATGCTTTGGGGCTGTTTCTCTGCAAAGGGACCAGGACGACTTATCCGTGTACATGAATGAATGAATGGGGCCATGTATCGTGAGATTTTGAGTGCAAACCTCCTTCCATCAGCAAGGGTGTTAAATATGAAACGTGGCTGGGTCTTTCAGCATGACAATGATCCCAAGCACACCGCCAGGGCAACGAAAGAGTGGCTTTGTAAGAAGCATTTCAAGGTCCTGGAGTCCCAGATTTCAACCCCATAAAAAAACCTTTGGAGGGAGTTGAAAGTCCGTGTTGCCCAGCGACAACCCCAAAACATTGCTCTAGAGTAGATCTGCATGGAGGAATGGGCCAACATACCAGCAACAGTGTGTGACAACCTTGTGAAGACTTACAGAAAACATTTGACGTCTGTCATTGCCAACAAAGGATATATAACAAAGTATTGACATGAACTTTTGTTATTGACCAAATACTTATTTTCTACCATAATTTGCAAATAACATTGTTTAAAAATCAGACAATGTGATTTTCTGGATTTGTTTTCTCATTTTGTCTCTCATAGTTGAGGTCTACCTATGATGTCAATTACAGGCCTTTCTCATCTTTTTCAGTGGGAGAACTTGCACAATTGGTGGCTGACTAAATACTTTTCCCCCCACTGTATATGAGCTTCACTTTTTGAATTGAATTACTGAAATAAATGAACATTTCGATGATATTCTAATTTATTGAGATGCACCTACATGACCGCATAGGGAATGTAATTGTATGCTGTTGATGTAATATACATTGTAATGTCCCATGTCTTAGGGTGGAACAGGCTATCTATATCGAATATTATTAGATTATGATGCTGTATCAGTGGATGAGTATACACTGGTGTGTATGGTAGAAAAGCAGACCAGTATACACTGGTGTCTATGGTATAGTTATACATTGTTGCAGATTGATTGAGTGCATCCACATGCTTTGTACATATCCTGGTAATCTAATGAAGTGCCTTATTGTGGATATACCTCTTACTTGGTGAGTTTTTTCATTTGTGGGAGTACATTACTCTAAGTGGGTACATTATTGCAATGCAATATTGGAGAATAATGTATAGTGTTAAGATATATATACAGGGACTGTGCAGCTCTTGTGACTACCTGCACTGACGTGTGAGCAGCCTGTCCTAGTATTATATACGTTGGGATAATAATTATTACTAGTGAATCCCACGTGACATGATTATTAGACAATTGATAGTATAACCTTATTTGTATCTATTTATTATTTGATAACTGGAACCGTGTCTCCATATTACAGTGATATGACATTAATTCTATTTGTCTTTTTTCATTTTCCAAAATTGTCTTTTTTACAGTAATTGTGGAACTAACCATCTAACCATGGGAATCTAAAGATATGTGTTGAAAACCAAAATGACTCCTTTTGAATATATATATGTCAGCTATTGGCTTGATAAAGTCAGGGTGTGGCTGAAAGGTCACAAACAAGCATGTTTTAACAGAGAAAATAATACATTTGTGATTTTTGTGAGTTTCTGTGCCTTGGACTTTTCCATTTTTTAAGGGCCCATTCAGAAGGCCGTAGCAATTTGCGGACCGCACAAGACCGCAACCATAATAGAAAATGCCTATTCTTGTCCGTGAACGCGGACAAGAATAGGACATGTTCTATCTTTCCTGCAGAGAACGAACATGGTGTGCTGTCTGCATCTTTTGTGGCCCCTTTGAAACAAATGGGTCTGTACCTGTACCGCAAAATTGCGGAACGGATGCAAACTCATTCATACGGCCATCTGAATGAGCCCTTAGTTGTTACAGCACATGGGAGGTCGTCCAAGTTAAGCAGTAGGACCTGGAGCAGAGGGACAATACTGTTTATATGAATACCGCAGCTAGAATTTTGCACCATTTTCTCTAATCACCCTGTATTTTGCTGTCACTTGTCATTACTAATGCTGTCTGGGTGTTAAAGAGCTTGAAAATGGTTGGATACAGTTCTAGGAAATCCTAGAGTATCATGCATGAATTTTCAGGACACTTGTGTGCTTTTGATTCAGACTGAATCAAACTGGTGGCCGAATTGATTTGGAACGAAAACCATTTTGAGGAAATTCGCTCATCTCTAATAAGGGCAGCATCTGCATTAAGTGAGATGAGCATCTTGTCTCAAGTGGCCGACCTGCCTCTGAAGGGGAGGTAGTTTTCAGCCTCATAGGCTAGTAGGCCTGAAACCTATAAAGTAGTAGAATGGCAAAGTTGGTCTCGATGGGATTATTGTGACCATCATCACAGGGGCGGACTGGGAACTTAAAGTGGCCCTGGAAAAAATACTAAAAGTGGCCCAGTTTTGTAGTCGGGTCCAAATTGATGGAAGGCAGGGCCAGCAATACCATATTGTGGCACATTATACCACCCCAACAGAGTCAAATACCACAGTCCATCACAAAATACTGCCAGCAACACAAAACACATCCCCAAAAACTTCCACTGGCGGCTGTGAGGAGGGCCCAGGAGGCCTCCTGGGGATCGGCCCACTGGGAGATTTCCCTGTAAGGTCTATGGCCAATCCGCTCCTGCGCCTGGTCTCAGAAGGCACGTTGTGGTCTCGAACACCTGCGACCTGACGTTTGTTTTTTTTTGTTATACATGGATGCACTACAGGAAGGGGGTATTATAATACAGAGGGCACTACAGGGGGCATTATACATACTGGAACTAAAGGAGGCATTATAAATACTAGGAGCAGTACAGGAGGGCATAATAACTACAGTGGGCATTATAAATACTGGGGCACTATAGAAGGGTATTGTAACTACTGGGGACACTTATTACTCACCCCTGTGGGCTCTCTAGGGGTGCCTTATAGAGTGGCATTGTTACTACTGGAGGCCTTATTTCTACTGGGGACACTAGTGGCATTATTACTAATGTGGGTACTGTGGGTGTATTATGGAAGGCGTTGCTACTAATGGAGACACTCTTGCAGAGCATTATGGCTATTGGAGGTCCTGTCTTTGGGGGAGCACTTTTTTTTTAAATCCTTTATGATGGCCACTCGTTTTTCTTTACTAAGCTGCTTTTTTCTTGCCATAATACAAATTCTAACAGTCTATTCAGTAGGACTATCAGCTGTGTATACACCTGACTTCTGCCCAACACAACTCATGGTCCCAACCCCATTTATAAATCCATTTGGAATTTGTGATACTCCTTCTGTGCTTTCTGCCAAATCTCGCTTCTTATAAGATCAGGTTCTGCAATCATTTCTGTTTCAGCTAGATCTAGTTGATTTCTAAGTTTGCTACCAAGGATGTTAGTTTGGCGTTTAATCCTATTAATTTGTTGAATTACTATACCGCTTAGCCACTCCTTCATAGAATCCCAAACAACAAACAGATCCGCTGAACCAACATTATTTATAAAGAAGCCTCTCAGTTCATTTTCAATCCTATCCATTGAGATAACTGTAAGCCAATGGGGATTTCATTTCCAGGGCTTTCTCATCCGTTCTACCTTCCCCAATCCTCTAAAGCTACAGAAAACTCTTAGTGGTGAATAATCAGAAATACCACGTGTCAAATAGGACGCATCACAGCACATCATTAACATTACCCATTGCCATATCTATTCTCGAAAGAGATTTATAAGTAGATGAATAGCATGAGAAACTCCTACTCTTTGGATTTTTAACTCTCCATAAATCATATATGTTTAATTCCTCTAATAAGCGATCAAACCGAATGGGTGAATTATTCTCTAAAGATTGTGAGACAGTAAACCTATCCCAGTACAGATGTGGCATAGTGTATTATAACAGTTATATAACAGTTATGTAATCACTAGAGATGAGGGAATTTCTCAAAAATGAGATTCGGACGGTTGACGTCTGCTAAGAGCCTTCAAAGTAGTGTAAAACACTGTGCGTTTTAGAAACATTTCATACGGAGTCCACTGTGCAAGTGAAACAGTACTGTGAGTCAGTATGACATGCAGATGATAGGCGTTACTGTTAGAATCACTTAACTCATTACTTATTTGGTCAGTTACAGGCCAAAACTGACCAAATAACTTAAGTGTGAACTCAGCCTTGGGAATCGCATAAGTCATCAACACAGTGGCCCAGTCACAGAGTGGTAAGGGTGGGAATCACATGAAGAATCGCATGAGTTGTCAACACAGTGGCCCAGTCACAAAGTGGGCCATGCTGATCGTCCTCTGGTGGCCGAGTATGGCAACACAGTGGCCCAGTCACAGAGCAGTGAGGGTGGAAATTGCTTGAGGAATCGCATGAGTTGTCAACACAGTGGCCCAGTCACAGATTGATGAGCGTGGAAATCACATGAGGAATTGCATGATTCGCCAACACAGTGGCCCAGTCAGAGTGGTGAGGGTGGGAATCACATTAGTCGTCAACACAGTGGCCCAGTCACAGAGTGGGCCATGCTGATTGTCCTCCAGTGGCTTGATGAAAAATTCCCACACCGCCGAGTATGGCAGTTTACCCCCATCACTTCGTGCTGACTGCCTGCTTCCTCTGCCTTCGTGAACCCATGCAAGATCACGGCATCTCATTGTGCTAAACCTGGAAGCGCTTGCTTCCGGGTGTCCCATGGCTGCCCCCTGTGGCCAATCAGGGAACCTGCGGTGGGTTTGAATGCTGTAAACCTCGCTGATGAGGTTTACAGCATTCATGCTGCAATTCTTATTCTGGCAACTAGATGGCAGGCCGGTATAACAAATGAGCAAACCTGGGATTAAATTGCATATTAAAAGTCTCTCATAGTTTAAAATTAAAAATTAAAAAAAATGCATAAGTTCATATATGTTGCTTAAAATAATCACAAAATTAAAAAAAATGTTAAAAATATATAAAAAATAAAAAAGAATAAAAGTTTAAATCACTCCCCTTTCCGTATAATTAAAAAATAAATACCTAAATAACAATAAATATAAACATCATGGGTATCACCGCAACCGAAAACACCCATACTTTTAAAATATAAAAAAAAAATTAATACGGCGAATTGCATAACAGAAAAAAGGGTCAAAATAGCCAATTTTCCATTTTTTTCATTACTTCTCTTACCCCAAAAAATTAATAAAATGTGATCAAAAAGTCACACACACACCAAAATGGTATTAAAAAAATATGGATTTTCCTGCAAAAAATGAGCCCTTAAACAGTTCAGTGGATGTAATTATAAAAATGTTATGGTGGTCAGAATATGACGACGTAAGAAAAACATGTTTTGTTCAAAGTTTAAATTTATTTTTACACTATTTAAACATAACAAACCTATACATATGGGGTACCATTGTAATCATATTGGCATGGGTCAGTTTTGCCGCAAACGGAACGCAGTGGGAACAAAACCCGTAAAACGGTGGAGGAATTGCATTTTTTTTCCAATTACACCTCCTTATTTGGATTTTTTTTAATGCTTCCCACTACATTTTAAGCCATAATTAATGGTGGCATTCGAAAGTACAACTTGTTCCGCAAAAAATAAGCCCTCATACAGTTATGTGAACGAAAATATAAAAAAGTTATGGCTCATGGAAAATATGGTAGAAAATTGAAAACGCAATACCGAAAAAACCTCCGGTATCCAAAGGGTTAAATAATTTTTATTATTTTATTTTTAGGGAGAAAGAAACAAATCAAAAAAAATAAAATTTGCAATTTTAACATTATTTTGTGGAATTTATTTATGGTGTTCACTGTGTAGTATAAATAACACAACTTTATTATGGACGTTGGTCAGTACAATGATGATAAGGCCACGTATACATTTTTTATCATGGGGAGCCGGCAATGCTCCCCATCCTTGCTGTGTCACCTGTCTCCCGTGCCTAGCTCTGGACGAGGAGGTGGCAGGTGTCCCCGTTCCCATGAAGATCAGGGGGCTAGAATTACCCAACAGCGTAGACTTCCCGGCATACGCCCGCTCCCTACTTGCATACAGGGAGCGAGGCGAATCTGACAGCGTATGCATCCCAGCGTACGTTCGCCCCCTACTGGTGTACAGAAGGCGGGGCGAACTCGGCAGCGTTCGCCTCCTGGCGCTGTCGGCGGACACCCGCCCCTTAGTGATGTACAGGCAGGGTAGGTGAGTGTGGGTATGGATAGGCCAGCGCTCACCTGTGGAGAGTCAGTATAGGGATCATGTGACACTAGCCACACCACATGACCCACCTGTGGGCCTATTTAACAGGCAGACTGTTGGCCATAGGTTGCCTATGATTGGTCTTTTTACCAGTACCAGCGATTGTGAACTGCTGTGACTATTGTGCTTTGACTTTGGCTGTGAATTTGACTTCATCCTTGTCTCATCCTTTTGTACTTCGTTACCTCTCAGCTTTGACCTCGGCTCGTGTTTTTGACTTTGCTCCTGTTTGATCCCCTGGTTTTTTACGCGACTTCCTTGTTTGACTTTGGCCTGTCGACTTTCTTATATTGTGTGTGTTCTGTGTTTTGTTTATTGTTTTCTCCCGTTGTTCCCCCTCCCTGTACGCCCCAGCACGTACCTAGGCTAGGATCTGTCGACTAGTTGTATGCCATTGCCTAGGACGGGCCGTACAAGTAGGTAGGGTCAGTGGTGGGGTTGAGTTTAGGGCTACACATATCCCTGAACTATGACATTTTTCTTTCCTCCTGCAGGCTGTCAGTTCCCTAACTGCCCCCCTCCTCCAGACTGACGTGTCATGTGATCAACACTCTGATCTCCATCAGACACAGGACAGGAAGTCAGTTACTTCTCTATTAATTCCTGACATTGAGACTTCCATAGGAATACATACAGAAACTGACTTAATGTCCACAGACAAGATGCTGTGTTATTTGGAAGGTCACATGACACAGCTGAGGATCAGAAGGGAAAGGATAACTCACAAATACAGTGAGTACAATACTCACATATTACCTTCACTACAGATTACATTATATACCTTTCTAACATGTCAGAGAATACATTTTTTATGTTAATGCTTTAATTCCTTCCTGACACATGACATAAAATGTCATGGCGGCAGGTGACTTGCCGCAATTTGACATACTATTGCATCATGGGAATCAGGTGGGCACCGGAGTGGTGCACGCCCGATCAGTGTGGGGGCCCGGCAGTCAGTAACAGCTGGGCCCCTGTTGTATCTGCTAGCATCGCTGTAAAAGCCAATGCTGGCAAATGCCCCCTTTCTATGTCGCAGTCAGCGCTGACCGCGGCATAGAATGTGTTTGCGGTCAGCGAGTAATTCCATCGGGTCCACGCTCTACGGAACCAGTTAGTGTATTACACAGTGTAATACACTAACAGGCAATTCATTATAATACAGATGTATTGTAAAGCATTGCAGAGGGGATCAGACCCCCAAATGTTTAAGTCCCAGAATGGGACAGAAATAAAGTTAAAAAAAAGTAAAAAAAAAATGTTTGTTATAATAAAAAATAAAGTTTCAAGTAAAAAAAACAAACAAAAAATGCCCCTTTCCCATGATTTTGTAATAAAAAAGAAAAAACATACATATTAGATATCACTGCATCTGTAACGGCCAGCTCTATAACTATATCCCATAATATACCCCATCAGATAAACACTGTAAAAAAAATAAAAACTGTGCCCAAAAAAGATATTTTGTCACCTTACATCGCAAAAAGTGCAACATCAAGCAATCAAAAAAGTGTATGCCCCCCAACATAGTACCAATCAAACCGTTACCTCATCCAGCAAAAAATGAGCCACTACATAAGACAATCACCCAAAAAATAAAAAAAAATATATAGCTCTCAGAATATGGAGACACTAAAACATCACTTTTTTGCTTTAAAAATGCTATTATTGTGTTAAAGTGAAACCAATAAAAAAAGTAGATATATTAGGTATCGCCACATCCGTAACGACCTGCTCTATAAAAATATCACATGACCTACCCCCACAGTTGAATGTTGTAAAAATAAATAAATAAAAACTGTGCCAAAACAATCAATGTTTTGGTCACCTTGCCCCGTAAAGTGTAATAATGAATGATCAAAAATCATATGTACCCAAAAATGGTTCCACTAAAAACGTCAACTCTTCGTGCAAAAAAAAAAGCCCCTGCACAAGACAATCGGTAGAAAAATTTAAAAAAATATGGCGTTCAGAAAATGGAGACACAAAAACATTATTTTTTTCAAAAATGCTTTATTATGTAAAACTTACAAACAAAACAAACAAATAAAGTAGACATATTTCATATTGTTGCATCCATAACAACTTGCTTTATAAAAATAGCACATGATCTAACCTGTTAGATGAACATTGTAAAAAACAAAAAATGAAAACTGTGCCAGAACAGCCATTTTTTTGTTACCTGGCCTCACAAAAAACGTAATATAAAGCGATCAAAAATCATATATACCCCAAAATAATACCAATAAATCTGTCACCTTATCCCTTAGTTTCCAATATGGGGTCACTTTTGGGGAGTTTCTACTGTAGAGGTGCATCAGGGGGTCTTCAAATGGGACACGACGTCTAAAAAACAGTCCAACAAAATCTGCCTTCCAAAAACCATATGGCACTCCTTTCTTCCTGTGCCCTGCCATGTGCCCTTACAGCAGTTTACGACCACATATGATGTGTTTCTATGTGTTTTCCTTTAATTCTTGTGGAACATCTAAAGGGTTACGTTTATAAAATCAGTTTTAAATAACTTGAGGGGTGTAGTTTCTAAAATGGGTTCATTTATGGGTGGTTTCTACCGCGTAAGCCCGACAAAGTGACTTCAGAACTGAACTGGTCCTTAAAAAGTGGGTTTGGGGTTTTTTAAGAATTGCTTCTAAAATTCTAAGCCTTCTCAAAGTCCTCAAACAAAAATAAAATGATGCCAACATAAAGTAGACATATGGGGAATGTTAAGTAATAAATATTTTATGAGGTATTTTATCAGTTTCTGTTTTAAAAGCAGAGAAATTGAAATGATAAAAATTGCAAATTTCTCAAAATTTTTGGTAAATTTAGGATTTTTTCATAAATAAAAGTGAAACATATTGAATCAAATTTATGACTGTCATGAAGTACAATGTGTCATGAGAAAACAATCTTAGAATGGTTTAGATAAGTAAAAGTGTTCCAAAGTTATACCAACAAATTTTGAAAAAATGATCTGGGCATGAGGACAAAAATTGGCCCAGGGTAGAAGGGGTTAAGCATTTCATAACTGCGGGTGCGGGTTTCAGTTAGGACACTCTGTACAGCTTGTGGATGAGATTTCTTAATTCTCATGCCCTCTGGCACTTCTATAAATGGTTCAGATTTTCTGTACACAATTCCACTGTGGGGAATCAGCATGTGTGGCCATAATCTTAAACTGCCTACATTTGTAACATTTTATTCTATTGTCTTACTACTTGGAAAGGATGAAATCCTACAGAGCATGCAGGAGTTAAAAAAAAAAAAAAAACAGGCTCTGCATGGTGTAAAATAGAAGTCATACTCATGTTACTGATCCCCAATGCTCCACTGGTTTCTGCTACCTGGTCCCTCTTGACAAACAGGGAATGACAATTTTGCAAATCACAGGCTGTGGGGGGTCACTGTTGTAGCCAATGATTGGCTAAGTAGTCATTTGCAGTGCGTTTAGAAGTTCACAGAAGCGTGAGGCACAATCTGGAATGAAAGGCGGGAAGGTATATTTTATTTTATTTTATTATTTTCCATCATGTGGCCAGAAACTTTAAACTCCTCCCTCTGTTTCATTATGAGTTGTTGGGTGGGTGTAGCCTAACAATGTGTTCTGTTGCAGGCAGTTGTCTTGTCAGGCACGTGAAGGTGAGCAGGAAAAAGGAGGATGTGGATTATCTCCTGGGACACACAGGGGAGATTTCTTTATATACAACGCTTTTGGAACGTCTTCAGACCTTTCGTTGTTTTCATATTTTTTATGTTGCAGGCAAGTTTTCCACATCATTTTTCACTCAATACCCCATAATGAGAAAGTGAAAACAGAATTTTAGAAAATGTTTGCAAATATATTAAAACGGAAAACAAAAAAATTAGCATGGAAATAAGTATTCAGACCCTTTCCTATGATACTTGAAATTTAACTCTGGGCTTCCCATTACTCTTGATCATCTTTGAGCTGTTTTGTATACCATGTTCGGAGACCACCTGTGATAAATTCAGTTGATTGGACATGATTTGGAAAGACATACCCCTGTCTATATAAGGTCTTACAGTTGACAATGCATATCATGAGGAGGAAAGAACCATCTGTGGAGGTCAGAGACAGTTATGTTTGGAGACCCCGATTTGGAGAAGGGTACAAAACATTTTCTGCTGGACTGAATGTTCCCAAGGGCACAACACTTATTAAATAGAAGAAGTTTGGAACAACAACAACTCTTCATAGAGGTGGCTGCCTCACCAAACTAAGTTATCGGGGTAAAAAGGGCTTTTGTAGGAGAGGTGACCAAGACCCCAATGGTCACTTTGGCTGAGCTCCTAAGACCCTTGTGCAGATGGGAGAAACTTCCAGAAGGACAACCATCACTGCAACATGGTTGAGGGAAAGCCCAATAGGGCAAGGTACAGAGAAATTCTTAATGAAAACCGGATCCTGTGTGCTCTGCTCCTCAGACTGGGCTGAAGGGTAACCTAACAACAAGACAATGACCCTAAGCACACAGCCAAGACAACACAGGAATGGCTAAAAGACAACTCTGTGAATGGCCTTTAGTGGCCCAACCAGGGCCCTAACTTGAAACAAGTCAAATATCTCTGTTGAGTCCTGAAAATGGCTGTTCACCAACAATCCCCATCCAACCCGACAGAGCTTAAGAGGATCTTCAGAGAACAATGTCAGAAAATCGCCAAATCCAAGTGTACAAACCTTCTGGCATGATACTCAAGAAGACTGGAGGCTGTAATCGCTGCCCAGGGGAATACATTGATATCATGGAGCCCTATTACAAAACTCAAAATTGGGCAGCCCCAATAAAAATTACAGTTATACTTAAGCTAATCAGAACATTATGGGTAAGCAAAATAGTTTTAATTATATGATTAAAAAGTGTGGTTTTCTGTGAATCTCATAGCAATGAATGGAGAGGTGGCCACTCATGTGCATCTCATCTCCTCCACTTTGGAAGTCTTGTTCCGGAGATTGAAGCAAGTCCCATAGGTGAGACCCTCTCCTTATGGATCCTAGTTGGCATGATAAAACACTGTCTGGAACACATATTCCAAAATTCAATTGTAATCCACGTGAGGTAACATTGTAATTCAAACAGGTAATGTGTAATACACATGGATAATAGAGAATAGCAGCAAATAGAGAACCTTTTTGGAAAAGGGGGCTCCCAAAAAACATGAGAAGGGGGTAAAAAGGAAAATAGGCGCACTTAGGCGCAACTGGGACCTTTCTGCAGAATGGGGGGATTCCTGACTGACAGCCATGTCCACTCCAGCTGGGTGAGAGTCAAACGTGGGACAATACATTACATTAAAAAGCAGCACATAGAGAACCCTTTCTGCCAAGGGGTCTCCCAAATAACCTGAGAAGAAAAATAGGCGCACTTCGGCGCAACAGGGAAATTTCTGCAGAATGGGGAGTCCTGACAGCCATGCCCATCTGGGTGAGAGTCAAACGGGGGCAACAGAAACTAAACAAAAACAACTGCTAACTAGCATCTCACCCGTCAAGTGCAGTCCATGGTGTGGCTCCCATAGGTCCTCCTGCAGTGTCCTTGACACTGCCAGTAGTTGGGTTCCTCGCTGCGGTGGTGGAACTCCAGTGCTGCACTGGACTGCAGCGGTTCCAAAAAGGTTGCATCCAGGAAAGAAGCCCCAGCTTCCCCAGCTGCTGCTGGCTTCATCTTCCACGGCAGCTGGTATTGGTGGACCACCGTGGATTGGAAGGTGAACGATAACGTGGTCAGCTGACCCAGCTGTAAGGACTGTGGTGGTGGTGGTGCTGGCAGTCCAGGAATCTGAGGCTCTGGCTTTTCCCTGAACTGGAGGACGCCATCTGGAAACTCCTGCAGGCAGCGCAAGCATCCTGGACCTGGTGGTTCATCCGGCCACACTTCTGGTTCCGTTGTAAGCACCAGAGGCTATGAAAGGAGGGTAACCCTGTTGGGGGAGATCTAACGTGACTCAACCCTTTGTCCACCTCTGTCCTAATTGATGTACTGAGTGCATGCAGGAAGAAATACACCAGAATACAAAACTCGGGTATGAAATCCTCCCTCAGTATGAGTAGGAGCGCAATGACTGCTTTATTAGGCACACAGTGAGTTTTATCATACACAGAATATAGGTGGGAAGCTTGAAGCGTGATAAGGCACCAGGTTCCCCGTTAATTGGTCAATCCTCTTGTGGGCTGAGGTTCCCATGGGAACTTCTCCTTGCATTCCAGGGTGGTGTACAGGATGCAGGCACCATCTTAAAGCTTTGCATAGATATACAGTTCACTATAAGGTTAGATAATGTTTTCCTAATATCTACTCAATACCCCCACAACCCCGGTCGCAAATGGGCCTTTCAGGGACGCCATGGGGGTGTACTCCACCTGATCCCCCACGTACAGGCTATGCCGATGTTGTGGCAGGTACGGCCGTTTCACTGACCTGCGGCCCACAAAATATTCCTTTCCATCCTCATCATCCTGCAGGAAGCCAGACCCTCTCTCAACGGAAAACCAAATCACAGTTCCCTTTCTCCGTTCCAATGAAGGATCTCCCAGCCTAGGGTGGTCGAGTACCTGTATGACCCAGTCCTCCACTGCGGTTTTATAGTCCCAGAGGGTCTGTGCATGGGCCGTCACAGATGGTGGAACAATTGGGTTCTGGTGTATGGGCCAAAGCAGACGTTCCAGCCGCAGGAGCCAAAGCAGACGTTCCAGCCGCACATGCCAAAGCAGACGCTCCAGCCGCCTCATGAGTCGTAGCAACAGCAACCTCAGCAGGTGGTAAGGAACACACAGGCACTGAAGCTGGGTTTCTCTGGCAGACTTGTGACACCCTGATGTCTTGAGCGGGTGGTGGTTCAGGTAAGTCGTCTCCACAATACATCTCGTTCCAATTTGGACGCAGCTGTTTTTTAGCCATGATGCTTGCCTCTTGCTCTGAGGTCAGAGTTGGTCTAAACTGGTTCAGACTTCAGAGGAGGGTGGAGCACTGAGGGAGGAGTCTTCACTCCCTATACGTGCAAAATAGTTAGATCCCGGTGGGCCGGGCTGGTTTTTTCCAGTTCGGAGGGGGGGCGTATCTTCACTTTCCCGCTCTTGCGTGGGCGTATTGTCACTGTCCCGACACACGCAGAATGCGTACGTTTCTTACGTATCGTACGTATCGTTAGCGCGTAAAATTTTGTGAAGATTTACGAATAATACAAAGCAAATCCAAAGAAATTTGGATTCGCTTTGCAGCTGAAAATTGCCAAGATTTGATACGAATCTACGAAGCAGCGAATAGATTCGCTCATCTCTACTGACTATGTATACATAGTATAATAAAATAACCTTGTGCCTGACCTTGCTCTGTGAGCAGGAGTGCACCTAGCCTTTTTTTGCTACCTGAGGTGAAAACTGAAAATGCACCCCCCTCCCCAATGCCAATTTCTTAACCTAACCCCTTGCCTTCAGCCCATGGCCCTTCGGCTGCCTCCCTCTTGCCCCTACCTGCCCACTACAAAGAATCACCCCAGCTCTGATCAACTTGTTCCTTCAATCATTTTAATTGTGGACATGGAATGATGGCATCGTATTCTACGTATTCTAAGATAGGACTTTAATCAGGGGATGGATACTCTCTTTTAGGATCCTCATGCTGATGGTTTATGTCTCTGCTGTGTGTCCACCTTGAAAGAGCTGTTGAAGACTCATGCTCAGTTACACAATCACCTTGTTTATCTAAGGTTAATCACTGTCCTTGTTACTAGGTATGTTTTCCTTTTTCCTTGGACATTAAATTATTGTTTAATTGCATCTATGTCCAGCTAGATTATTCTTACTTTTCTGGTTTTGCTGGTGAGGGCAGTTAGCTACAATTAAAAACTGTTTAAGGGAAAACGTTCACTATCTCAGGTCATGAATTTCAAGGGCTTTCAGAGGTTACTTGCAGAAGCGACAGAAAACAGAAACTCGTTTATGGTTTATGTCCACAAAGTACTGTAATTGTGTTTGGTTAAAAAGTGTGCCATTCAGGTAATAAGAACTCAGGTTCATTAGCTTCAAGGAATTCATTTTATGACACATGACATTAAAATTGCAGGATTCAGAACTTGAATTAATTTGTGATATCACGGTACATTTACAAGAGAACACAGCGTTTTCAAGTTTACCTATCAGGCAGAAAATGGGACCCAGTGTAAATAATGACCTCTAAAGGATCATCATATATGTCCAATACAATACGAAGTAGCCGTGTCTGTAGTTAACTGTGTCTATACACAACACTGTTCCCAGATCTAAATATTCTTCTAGTCCCTTGTATTAGCTCCATTTAATGTGACCTATAATCAAAATGTGTTTGTTGATTATAGAGGGTTCAACTCACGATGGAGAAGAATTTGTGCAGTCTTCTGCTATCCAAGAGGGCTGCATTGCATCGCTATTCCTGTATGTGTATTTCTTTTAAAGCGACTCTCTGGTTCAAGAAAGAAAATTCATGTTAACTGGGAAACAAACAGAACATTTACCTGGTGACCTCCTTTTCATCTTTTCAGTTACAAGTCCTCCAATCCCCAGGGTCCTCTTCTGCCATCCAAAATGGCCGCATCTCTTCACAGACTACCTGTGAATATGAGCACATGAGCAGTGCTGGCTCATCCAAGAGCAGGGCTGGAGAAGCAGGAACACTTTTGGACTAGCAAATAGACAGTGTGTATCAGGTTGTCTGAGAAGCTGTGAGGCCATCCTGGTCAACAGAAGAGGAACTTGGAAATCAGTGGATTTGTAGATGAAAGGAGGGAACAGGTACAGCGGTGCTTGAAATTTTGTGACTCCTTCAGAATTTTCTATATTTCTTCATTAATTTAGCCTAAATCTACATCAGATTTTTACACAATCCTGTAAGTAACTAAAGATAACAAAACCACACACGCAGAGTCAAAATTATTAGACGTATTAAAGGGGTATTCCCATCTCACAAATGTAGTTTGTATAGTTAGATATAGCCATACCAATATTATGACTAATAGCATGTATTTATATAAAATGTACCGTTTAGAATATTTTCCTATTTGTATATCCATTGTCCACACACATCAGTCAGGCCGTTGCCCCTGGTTACGGCCACCGTGGCCATGTAGTAGTGGTGGTCGGCTTGCTCTTGTTCAAACCTGCTCTGAGGTAACTGCTGTATTCTGAACGCACATTGCATGAGCATGCGGAGACACATCTTAGGGTACTTTCACATCTGCGTTTTGGACGCTACCAGTCCAAAACGCAATTGTCAGGATCCGTCCAAAAGCGCAGACTTTATAAATGGATCCTGCTCCATAGAGATGAATTGATCTTGGAACAGGATCCATTTCTCTGCATTTTGGAAGCACAGACAAAAATATTACAACCCTAAGATGTGTCCCCGCATGCTCATGCAATGTGCATTCACAATACAGCAGTTACCTCAGAGCGGGTTTGAAAAGGAGCAAGCCGACCACCATTACTACATGGCTGCGGTGGTCGTAACTAGGGGCAACAGCCTGACTGATGTGTGTGGGACAATGGATATACAAATAGGCAAATCTTCTAAACGGTACATTTTATATAAATACATTCTATTAGTGATAATACTGATATGGCTATATCTAACTATACAAACTACATCTGTGAGATGGGAATGCCCCTTTAATTTATTTATGGAGGAAAATGATCCAATATACATTTCTGTGAATGAAATAAGTATGTGAACCGTTACTTTCAGTATGTAGTGTTACCCCCCCCCCCCCCTTCCTTCCCCACACTTGTGTAGCAATAACTGCAACTAAATGTTTCTGGTAATTGATGCTTAGTCCTGCAATAGCTGTGCCACCGGCTTGGTGGAATTTTAGCTCATCCCTCCATTCAAAACAACTTCAACTCTGTTATGTTGGTAGGTGTCCTTCCATGAACTGCTTGCTTTAGGTCCTTCCACAACAAGATCAGGACTTGGACTTTATTCCTCTTTAACTATTCTTTGGTAGAACAACTTGTGTGTCTAGAGTTGTTGTTTTGCTGCATGACCCATGTTCTATTGAGATTTAGATCCCGGACAGATATTCAGACATTTTTCTTTAGAATTTGCTGGCTTAATTCAGAATTCATTTTTCCATCAATGAAGGCAAGCAGTCCTGACCCAGATGCAGCAAAACAGGCCAAAACCATGATACTACCACCACTCTGCTTCACAGATGTGATGGCTTTCTCCTTGCAATCCTGCCTTGCACACCATTGTTGTTCAGTGTCCTCCTGATCATGAACTCATGAACATTACATTACCTTGGATTCCCTTGTGACCTTGTGTGTTACTGTAAATGATCAAGTCTAATATTTTTTACTCCTTTGTTTGCTTTGGTTATTTAAATCTGTTTTTAAGACACGTGTGAAATTTTTTTGTAGTTTTAAGTCAAATTTATGCATAAATATGGAAAATTCTGAAAGTTTTACAAACTTTCAAGCTCCACTGTAAATGTCTGCTCATTCCCCAGTGGGTTTTATTTTAAAATTTGCTGGTGTGATTGTACCACTTCAGAGAGCTGCAATAAAACAAAATGAAATGAATTTCTGAGAGATTTATATCTTAATGACAGTATCTGCCATAATTATATTATAAATGGGAGCCCCAGTAGCAGACACCCACCTACTGTGGCAATAGGAGTCCACTACTTCCCTGTATGGCACTCTGAAGAAGAGGAGCAAAGTGGCTATGCATGCACACAGCTATCACCATTGTGGTTTATTGGAACTACCAAAAGCTGTGCATTTCACAGCTCCCATACATTACAATGGAGAAGGGTGCCCACGTACACAGCCACCTTTTTGACTCGTTGTCTCCTTTATGGAGTGCCAAACATATCAGACATTTATGGAATTTCTTGTGGATATGCCATAGATGTTGCATATGGGAATAATTAATTAAATCCACAATTTGGGTTTAATTTCTACACTAGGCATACCACTCAAGAGTTTTGTTGGCTAAAATAGAATCCATCCAACCTGCAGAGAAGGGCATCGTGGGCAGCAGCTTGTCAACCATTGATCTATGGGGATGCAAGTGCTGATGACCAGACAACGTTAATGCCACTTCCATCAAATGACAAACCAAAAGAATAGCCGACGAGATTCTCTTAAAGTGTCAACCTTTAAATTCTGATATCATGGTGCAAAATGGTACACTTCTAATGAAAGTTTTTAACAAAAAACACTAAATCCAGCTTACTTTATGTAGACATCCTGTTAGTGTAATATCTCTGACAGTGTCGAAGAGTAGGTAAAATGTAACAAACTGCTGCTCACATGAGGTTCTGTCACAAATGACTACTTTCCTGCTATTCTGGTACTTGACAACAGTCCCAAGGATAGATCATCTGGGAAATTCCCAAGGAAAAGGCATTTCAGGGTTTTCAGAACTTGTATACATGTTATGTACAATGGCATGTTTGTGACCCAGGATGGACATAATAATGTACAGTAGATAATGGATTCCCCCTGGTGGTGGTTAGGCTAGTAGTGGTGGCACCCCTGCTGATCCTGGTGTGGCACAGGTTGCACACCACAGTCCGTCGGTCATCCTCACTTTCTTTAAAGAACCTCCAGACTTGCGAACATCTAGGCCTCGCCACGGGAGCTTCACTACGTGAAACAGTTGCTGCTGATGCACCAGCTCTGGCCCTGCTTCTCCCTCTGGCCACACCACTGCCTCTTCCAACCTGTTCTGGTGCAGCACTCACCTCCACCTCAGAAGCACTGTCTTTACTTGGCTTATCAACCCAGCTTGGGTCAGTCACCTCGTCATCCTCCGATTCCTCAGTCTGCTCCCCCCTCGGACTTCCTGCCCTGACAACAACTTCACCACTGTCTGACAACCGTGTCTCCTTATCGTCCGACACCTCTTTACAAACTTCTTCCACTAACTCAACATTGTCATCATCATCATCATCATCATCACCCACAGACTGCGACAGCTGGAAAACTTGGGCATCGGGAACAAGGTCAGCAGCAACCTGAGAAGTGGTTTGTGACTCTGGGAAGGGTCCAGAAAACAGTTCCTCAGAGTATGCCAGATCGCATTCCAAATTTTCCTGGGAGGGGGCAGACTGGGGGGAAGGAGGTTGAGGTGGAGGAGCCAGAGGAGTGGTCCCTTGGGTAACATGGGTGGACTGCATGGAAGACTGACTGGTGGACAAATTACTTGAAGCATTGTCCGCAATCCACAACATCAGCTGTTCGCACTGTTGTGGTTTCAACAGTCCTCTACCACGTGTCCCTGTAAGTTGAGACATGAAGCTAGGGAGTGTAGCTCTGCGGCGTTCCCCTGCTCCCTCATCAGCAGGTACTGTCTCACCCTGCCCAGGACCACGGCCTCTGCCCCCTGCAGTAATTGAATGCCCACGCCCACGCTCTCGTCCTTGACCCTTAGCCCTGGGGTTCAACATTTTCTGTATATAAGTGTATTATATAAAAAAATAAAAAATAAATGGGCCTGGTGTACTGAAACCCACAAACTTGTTCAGTCTGGTTTAATTAAGTGACGTACAGAAAGTGTCACCTAGACAGAAAATACGGATTGGAGTGAGTGTAATGAACTGTGACACACAGAATGGTTCCACGCAGCTGTGTGAAATGGATTTGTATCACTGAGCTAAAACAACTAAAAAACTATTTTTTTTTTTTTTGAGTTTTGTTTTTTTGGAAACGTGACGTGCAGAAACTATCGTAGAGCTAACTGACACCCTACTGACGGTGGCTATTTAGACTGCGACCCAGACAAATGTTGCACAGAGATTTTTGGGATCAAGCTATATACGTGACAGGCAGCAAAAGACTTGGTTGTATTAAGTGACGTACAGAAAGTGTCACCTGGACAGAAAATACGGATAGGAGTGAGTGTAATGAACTGTGACACACAGAATGGTTCCACGCAGCTGTGTGAAATGGATTTGTATCACTGAGCTAAAACAACAAAAAAAATATTTTTTTAAAATTTTTTTTTGGAGTTTTGTTTTTTTGGGAACGTGACGTGCAGAAACTATCGTAGAGCTAACTGACACCCTACTGACGGTGGCTATTTAGACTGCGACCCAGACAAATGTCGCACAGAGATTTTTGGGATCAAGCTATATACGTGACAGGCAGCAAAAGACTTGGTTGTATTAAGTGACGTACAGAAAGTGTCACCTGGACAGAAAATACGGATTGGAGTGAGTGGACAGCTGAACTGTGATACACAGAATGGTTCCACACTGCTATGTGAAATGGATTTGTATCACTGAGATATAACATTAAAAAAAGGGGGTTATATATGGCGATAGCTGCACTACTAGTGCCAGCCAGCCAAGCCAGGAGACAAAAAAAAAATGTCTTGTAGCCCTTAGAAGGGCTGTTGGGTTCTTTGTGGATGATTCCTGCCTAACAGAGAACTAAATGCAGGCCCTAACACTCTCCCTGAAACGCAGCAGCTCTATCCCTAACGACATCCAGACAGCATCTGAGCCGAGCACCGCGGCCAGTCACTAGTATATTCCAGGGTCACCTGATCAGGCCAGCCAACCCCTGCTATCGACATGTAAGGGCCCCACGTGATGCTGGGTGTACCGCAGAGTCTCCTGGCTTGTGATTGGCTGAGTTTTTAGGCGCCAAAAATGCACGATGCGGAAGTTGCCATTTCTTTGAGCATGGCGAGATACTCGTCCGAGCAGCGAGCACTATCGAGTACCCTAATACTCGAACGAGCACCAAGCTCGGACGAGTATGCTCGCTCATCTCTAGGTACCAGTTATCATGTTTGCATATATGTAATATTAATGGCTTGTATTAGGTGCAACAGTTGTCTCGTTTCTCAGAGCAGCAAAATATGGGGTTTGTCGGTTTTTTATGTTTCTGGTTAACTTTGTATGGTTTCAAGTTATATCTCATTCTTGTATACATAGATTCTTTTATAATGTGGTATAAATGGATGAGAACATTTAGGCCTTAATAATTGTCTCATCCTTAGGGCTAATGCACACGACCGTATGTATTTTGCGGTCCGCAAAAAAATACGGATGACGTCTGTGTGCATTCCGTATTTTTTGCGAAATGAAACAGCTGGTCCCTAATAGAGCAGTCCTATCCTTCTTTGTAATGTGGATAATAATAGGACATGTTCTAATTTTTTGCAGAAAGGAAATACGGACATACGGAAATAGAATGCACACGGAGTACTTTCCGTTTTTTTTTTTGCAAACCCATTGAAATTAATGGTTCCACCTATGGTCCGCAAGAAAAACTGAATGAACACGGAAAGAAAATATGTTCGTGTGCATGAGCCCTTACACGAACAATTGAATTTACATTAGAACCATGTTCATATTCTTTGTTCCTACTCCACCCAATGTCACATTAGGCAACATGTCACTTAGAAAATATGCAATGGTTTGACCTTTTCTGCTATTTTTGACTCTTGGAATTTCCCAGTTCTTTCATCATACCTGGATAATATCAAGTCAAAAACAATGTTTTGACATAATTGTGCCTGAAGTGAAATGCGTAACTATGGTTCATAGACCGGTTTATAAAGTAATGTCTGTTTTTTTTCCTGTGTACAGTAATAGAGCTGGTGTGAATGTACTCCTGACATACATTAATTCTATCACATTTACTGTTGTGAATTCTGGCATAATTTGCATCAATTTGGTGAATCTCATTTTAAACCGATTTATGAAGCAAGAAAGATAAAATGAATAATCCAGCTCGCTCGTGTGGGGTGTGATGTAGGACTGAAACAACGTGATTTAGTAGAAAGTGGAAGGCGACTTAAAATGTGCCAATTTGCTCCAAAACTTTAGCACTACATTCTGTCATAAAATAAGTCAACCAAGACCTATATCGGTTAGTATAAATTTAGACAAAAGGGCCTAGCCCTGCACCAAATTTATTATTCAGCCTGAGCCACTGTGATACATCAAGTGTAGAGATGAGCGAATCGAAGCTGACGAAGTGGAATTCGTTACGAATGTCATGGAAAATTCGATTCGCAATGAATGCGAATTTCCTGATGATTCATAGTAACGAATCTTTTTTTTTCTCCCTAAAATGGCCACAAGCACATGACATGACATGGGGGGAAGGATTTCTGGGATAAAGAAGTAAACGCCCACAATGCGATCACATGTAGACATGTAGCCAATTAACAGCCAGCCAGGTCCTGTGATGTCACAGCCTTATAAATAGCTCTGCAGCGCTGGAATCCGCCATTTGCTATTGATGTTAGACCAGAGATAGACGTCAGGAGAGATAGGGCAAGTGAAAGACAAACCAAAGAAAAGAAATGAGGAGATCCGGGAATAGATAATCTGAATTGCAGGGATAGGAGAGGGACGATTTCTAGACAGAAAATCAGGCAGTGAAATTGCTATTCTGGTACACTGTGCAGCAGTGAGTGGGCATAGGGGTTAGCTTGTTATAAAGCACTGCACTCTGTTCTAAAGGCTGTTTTGGGCTGCTGTATTCAAAGAAGCAACACTACTCTCACTTTTTGCAGTGCAGTAAGAGGGTCAGAGCCTTGTTTGGGGTACATTAGAAAAAAATAATAATAAAATAATAATAATAAAAAAAAAAAATAAAAAAAAAAACTTTTGGGTTGTGTTTGGGGAAAAAGATATATAATCTGTGATTAGCAGCTTGTAAGAGTGAAAGAAATAGTTGCGGCGTTATTCGCCATACAAATAGACAAGCGCCATATAATGCTAAATTCTTCAGTGTAGTTAAATTGCCAAAAAAAAACAGTGAATCCGTGTTTGTGGCATTGTTCTTTTAAATAACTATTTGCGGCGTTATTCACCATCCAAACAGAAAAACGTGATATTTGGCTGACTTGCCCAAAAAAGAGTAAAGACCTGGTTCTGGGCTCGTGAAGCTGACTTGCCAAAAAAACTGTGAATCCGTGTTTGTGGGGTTGTTTTTTTAAATAACTATTTGCGGCGTCATTCGCCATCCAAACAGAAAAACGTGATATTGTGTTAACGTAATCAGTGAAGCTGACTTGCCAAAAAAACTGTGAATCCGTGTTTGTGGGGTTGTTTTTTTAAATAACTATTTGCGGTGTCATTCGCCATCCAGACAGAAAAACGTGATATTGTGTTAACGTAATCAGTGAAGCTGACTTGCCAAAAAACCAGTGAATCCGGGTTTGTGGGGTTGTTAGTTTTAAATAACTATTTGCAGCGTTATTTGCAATCCAAACAGAAAAGCGTGATATTGTGCTAACGTAGTCAGTGAAGCTGACTTGCCAAAAAACCAGGGAATCCGTGTTTATGGGGTTGTTCTTTTAAATAACTATTTGTGGCGTTAGTCGCCATCCAAACAGAAAAGCGTGATATTGTGCTAACGTAGTCAGTGAAGCTGACTTGCCAAAAAAAGTGTGAATCCGTGTTTGTGGATTTGTTCATTTAAAATAACTATTTGCGGTGTTATTCGCCATCCAAACAGAAAAGCGTGATATTGTGCTAATGTAGTCAGTGAAGCTGGCTTGCCAAAAAACCAGTGAATCCGTGTTTGTGGGGTTGTTCTTTTAAATAACTATTTGTGGCGTTATTCGCCATCCAAACAGAAAAGCGTGATATTGTGCTAACGTAGTCAGTGAAGCTGACTGCCAAAAAAAGTGTGAATCCGTGTTTGTGGATTTGTTCATTTAAAATAACTATTTGCGGCGTTATTCGCCATCCAAACAGAAAAGCGTGATATTGTGCTAACGTAGTCAGTGAAGCTGGCTTGCCAAAAAAACAGTGAATCCGTGTTTGTGGGGTTGTTCTTTTAAATAACTATTTGACGGCGTTATTCGCCATCCAAACAGAAAAGCGTGAAATTGTGCTAATGTAGTCAGTGAAGCTGACTTGCCAAAAAAACAGTGAATCCGTGTTTGTGGGGTTGTTCTTTTAAATAACTATTTGTGGCGTTATTCCCCATCCAAACAGAAAAGCGTGATATTGTGCTAACGTAGTCAGAGAAGTTGACTTGCCAAAAAAA
Source organism: Rhinella marina (assembly GCA_900303285.1). Classification (NCBI taxonomy): domain Eukaryota; kingdom Metazoa; phylum Chordata; class Amphibia; order Anura; family Bufonidae; genus Rhinella; species Rhinella marina. The sequence goes on from ONZH01014625.1 coordinate 784,892, forward strand.
CTGTGAATCCGTGTTTGTGGGGTTGCTCTTTTAAATAACTATTTGCTGCGTTATTCGCCATCCAAACAGAAAAGCTTGATATTGTGCTAATGTAGTCAGTGAAGCTGACTTGCCAAAAAAACAGTGAATCCGTGTTTGTGGGGGTTGTTCTTTTAAATAACTATTTGTGGCGTTATTCCCCATCCAAACAGAAAAGCGTGATATTGTGCTAACGTAGTCAGTAAAGTTGACTTGCCAAAAAGACAGTGAATCTGTGTTTGTGGGGGTTGTTCTTTTAAATAACTATTTGCGGCGTTATTCGCCATCCAAACAGAAAAGCGTGATATTGTGCTAGCGTAGTCAGTGAAGTTGACTTGCCAAAAAAACTGTGAATCCGTGTTTGTGGATTTGTTCATTTAAAATAACTATTTGCGGCATTATTCGCTATCCAAACAGAAAAGCGTGATATTGTGCTAACATAGTCAGAGAAGTTGACTTGACAAAAAACCAGTGAATCTGTGTTTGTGGGGATCTTTTAAATAACTATTTGCGGTGTTATTCGCCATCCAAACAGAAAAGCGTGATATTGTGCTAACGTAGTCAGTGAAGCTGGCTTGCCAAAAAAACCAGTGAATCCGTGTTTGTGGGGTTGTACTTTTAAATAACTATTTGTGGCGTTATTCGCCATCCAAACAGAAAAGCGTGATATTGTGCTAACGTAGTCAGTGAAGCTGACTTGCCCAAAAAAGTGTGAATCCGTGTTTGTGGATTTGTTCATTTAAAATAACTATTTGCGGTGTTATTCGCCATCCAAACAGAAAAGCGTGATATTGTGCTAACGTAGTCAGTGAAGCTGGCTTGCCAAAAAAACAGTGAATCCGTGTTTGTGGGGTTGTTCTTTTAAATAACTATTTGCGGCGTTATTCGCCATCCAAACAGAAAAGCGTGAAATTGTGCTAACGTAGTCAGAGAAGTTGACTTGCCAAAAAAACAGTGAATCCGTGTTTGTGGAGTTGCTCTTTTAAATAAATATTTGCGGCGTTATTCGCCATCCAAACAGAAAAGCGTGATATTGTGCTAATGTAGTCAGTGAAGCTGACTTGCCAAAAAAACAGTGAATCCGTGTTTGTGGGGTTGTTCTTTTAAATAACTATTTGTGGCGTTATTCCCCATCCAAAGAGAAGAGCGTGATATTGTGCTAACGTAGTCAGTAAAGTTGACTTGCCAAAAAGACAGTGAATCTGTGTTTGTGGGGGTTGTTCTTTTAAATAACTATTTGCGGCGTTATTCGCCATCCAAACAGAAAAGCGTGATATTGTGCTAGCGTAGTCAGTGAAGTTGACTTGCCAAAAAAACTGTGAATCCGTGTTTGTGGATTTGTTCATTTAAAATAACTCTTTGCGGCGTTATTCGCCATCCAAACAGAAAAGCGTGATATTGTGCTAACGTAGTCAAGTGATGCTGACTTGCCAAAAAAAAAAACAGTGAATCCCTGGTTGTGGGGTTGATCTTTTAAATAACTATTTGTGGCGTTATTCGCCATCCAAACAGAAAAGCGTGAAATTGTGCTAACGTAGTCAGTGAAGCTGACTTGCCAAAAAAAGTGTGAATCCGTGTTTGTGGATTTGTTCATTTAAAATAACTATTTGCGGTGTTATTTCGCACATCCAACAGAAAGCGTGATATTGTGCTAACGTAGTCAGTGGATTCTGGCTTGCCAAAAAAACTGTGAATCCGTGTTGTGGGTTGTCTTTTTGAATAACTATTTGTGGCGTTATTCGCCATCCAAACAGAAAGCGTGATATTGGTGCTAACACGTAGTCAGTGAAGCTGACTTGCCAAAAAAAAGTGTGAATCCGTGTTTGTGGATTTGGTTCATTTAAATAACTATTTGCGGCAGTTATTCGGCCATCCAAACAGAAAAGCGTGATATTGGTGCTAACGTAGTCAGTGAAGTTGACTTGCCAAAAAAAACAGTGAATCCGTGTTTGTGGGGTTGTTCTTTAAATAACTATTTGCGTCGTTATTCGCCATCCAAACAGAAAAGCGTATATTGTGCTAACGTAGTCAGTGGAAGTTGACTTGCCAAAAAAACCAGTGGAATCCGTGTTTGTGGGGGTTGTTCTTTTAAATAACTA